>BGPR01023019.1:0-24697 GCA_013235015.1 Araneus ventricosus | reverse complement strand
CTTTCGAATCACTCTGCATATTATTTCATTGTCCTGCTTCACGCATTAGTTAAAATACGTATATTTTCACATGTTTGAACATGTCTTTGAGGGAAAAAAATAAATTAATAAAATTATTCCTCTGTATCTTGGTTACAAATGTATTATACTAACATAATTTAAAACTTAAATATGTTGTGACAAATTTAAAATGGTACACATCAATTAAAGTCTTTATATTTTGCAAATTATTTTTCTATTTTAAACATTATTTTTTTTCTGCTTCTAGGGGCGTTTCTGGATTGAACTGAAAATAACTGGTCCAAATTCAGAACAACTAACATGTTGGTCATTTAAAGGGGAGGCAAAACAACTGTTCTCGCCGTGGAACCCCGATCTTCTATCTTTTAAAATGGGAAACGAAACTTCTGTATAGAAAATATCTGTTTCTAAAAACATTTTGCATTGTATATTATGTTAGTGCAGTGTTAAATAATTGTAAAAGGGAAATAATTTTCCTAATAACCTTTTATATTAATGAACATCTTAAAATCATTTTATTCTGTATCATTTTTTGCTGAAGGGCACGAGACCTCTCTACCGTATAACTTTTCCCAACTGAAGAAATTGTTTGCGTAACTCGACACAACAAGACATTGATTTGAATGAAATATAATTGGTCGAAGTTCTATTTTTCTTGGCAAACAAGAAGACATTTCCAGCTTTTATGCCTCATGTAACGGATATTTGCAGAATCTGCGCTTTTATATATCTTGGACTGAATTATACAATATGCATTATTCTACCTCGTAAGATATCGCCTGATTTTCCCTACAAAACAACTCTTCTGACTTTTTGTTCGTAATATCTTTAGACCCAAAATTTTCTGTTATTTATTTTGGGTTAATTTGGTTTCGTGTCTGATAACAATTAGAATTTTCCAATGCTAAGCCCTGCTAAGAAGCATATCCTGAACACCATCTTGCGATTGAAAAGGCTGAAAGGAGAGACTGTTCGTGCGCAAGCACCCATGAACTGCATCATTTACAGCTTTTTCTCGGTGTAGAAATATAATCACTTAATTTCCTACACGGTATCTAAATCCATCACCAATTTAACCGAATTCCTTTTAGTGCTTTCTATAGTGAGGGGAAACGCGGCGGAAAACGGTGTACCTCTTTTCGTAGAGAAAACTTCCAAAAAGTACCTATTTCTACTATTGCCTTGCGCAGTAAGAGCGTACAGGGTATCGTGTACAGCCTCTTTTTGTTAAACTCGCTCTTATTGTGGATTGGGAGCAGGGACGGCTATTGCAATAACACTGCGGAATTGCAGCAATCTCAAATTTTTCAAAATTTTTCACGTGTTATCTAAATCCAATAACGAGCTTATAGCATTACTTTTAGGGCTTTTAATATTTAGGGGAAACTCAGGTAAAATTGGTATACCTGTTTTAGTAGAGGAAACTTCCGAGAAGTACCGATTCCTGCTGTCGCTTCCGCGCAGGAACAAAGCGCATTCGATCATTACACAGGGGGTAATGATTCGATCTGCTCCTTAGTTTGTGAAGGAAGGTCAATACTGTCTCCAATATAGATACTCCTTCCCTTCTAGAGATGGTGAAAGCGTGCTTTCAAAAGCAGGAAATATTTTTGAGAGCCTGAAATTGGAATATGAATAAAAGTATGAATGGCAATTACTGATAAATAAAAATTATTGTACTATTAAATATTTGATTGAGTATTGAATGTATTGATGAATTCATAAATAAAAATTGATTAAAAATTATTGTACTATTGGATGATTTCATAAATAAATATGAAAGTACGTCTCTACACGTGTATTTATTTTAACCTCATAATATCATCTCTTATTGTTCAATCGTATGTGTTGCATCATTGTAGAACTGCATATAAATAAGAATTTCTTTCATAAGTATTTGGAACTATTGTCAAACATTGCATCTAATAGAGTTTTAAGTCAACAGTTGGGCTCACAGACGAAATTTGGTTTGATAACGACATTCCTAGAGCAGGACAATTTATTTGTTCTTCCAATCGCCTAGAAAGAAATCTTTCTATTTGGCTCTGCTGTTAGAGGAAAACTAGTAAATTCCTGAAAAAACTAGTAAATTCCTAGAAACTGTTTCCTAGTTTCTTTGATATTATTATAGATTTTTCAGATACGAACCACCGGACTTTACTTCTTTATCACTTCTAATATAGTAATCTAAACAACGATGAGTGTTTTACTCAAAGTATGAACAGACTAATAAATTACATACAGTTTTCTTCAATAAGAGTATCACGAAAGGAAATTCATTATAAAGCTCTGTTGCTGAATATCTCTATATTAAATTAGAACAAATATAGAATTTATGTAATTTAACAATAATATTCTAAGGTTAATCCATTATTTTTGAATTATCTAATGCTAGCAAAGGGTGAAAAATTAAACATTCAATAATAAATTTTGTTTCATGCTCGAATAAACGATTCAGCTATCTAAAACGTATTGTAGAGCAACGAGTTATTTCGACGACACTTTCTTCGGAAGAGTAAAGACAGCTTCATCATGCCAAGGAATCAGTTTGAGTCCAAGGCTTCTGCCCTCAAACCGATTCCTAGGCGTCTGACGCTGTTGTTTTTTCTGTTTGAATTTCTATAATTCCATCATGTATGTGATTGGATTTCTTTTACTAACGATAATCTTTAATGCTATGCTATTTCTTCTGATTTACAGTCGCATGGATTTAAAATGCTTTACAGTAGTTCTGTTCGTTATTTTGTAATTTTGCAAAGTGTTTTTCCTCCCTTCAGACTTCTTTTGGATCGAAATAAAAATAAATGATCCAAATTCTGAACAGCTACCTTTTTATTGAAATATGGGAGAAGAAAGATCCCTGTTAGCACCATAAAGACCTGTTATCATCCGAAAGTATATTTGCTTAAAGATGTTTGCCTAGTACCTTTTGTACACTTTTTAACGATCATTGCTACTTTCCTCCTACTGGGGTCTTAGGAAGGAATTTGATTCACACGCTAAAACGCCCCCCCCCCCAAAAGAACCCAAAAAACATTGTATTGGAGATTCTCTATATATCGGTAACTACATCTGTCAAAAACATCCGTAATATCTTATTTTAGAGATAAAGGGTAACAACAGAAGTTACAAGGAAAACATTTAAAATCGGAATTGTAGTTCAGCGACTACTGAGTCCCAAACTTGGGCAAAAATACGCATGAATTGGTGACGCGATCCTCTATATTTCGGTAACTACATATGTTAAAAATATAACTAATGTTTTATTTTAGAGATAAAGGATAACTACAGAAGTTCCAAAAATTAATTTGAAAATCGGAAAAGAGTCACTCGAGTAAAGTAGTCCTACGCCTTTAACATAAGCGGCTGTTTGAAAAAGACAGCCTCCAGTCATTTTTTTTGTTTCATAAATATGGTACGAAATAGTATTTTGAACACAGTTATTTTATCAATAAACATTCTTGTTTCATTTTAGTCTGTATGATTTTTTGTGCTTAAGAACTCAAGACCTATGCAGCGTTTAATTTTCCCCAGTTAAATAAATCGGTTGTGCAACAGAAAGATTCAGTTCACCTCCTAACTATGCACTGAGTGGCCAAAATATTAGGAATAAATTTCACTCAAACTTCGACTCGATCGTGATTAATAAACCAGAATCGCTGTTAATAAACTTTCCTCTAGTCAGAAGCACAAGTGAACGTTGCAGTTTGCTTATGCATAGAGAAAACAAGGGATTCGAGTGATTTTCATCTGTTGTAAAGTTAGAAAGTGTTTGTAAAAATATTTTTATTTGTTAAATTCTAAAAAGGGATGGAATTTAATTAAACTATGAAAAGCTTAATTAAAATTTTGTTATTTGTAGAATTCTAAAAAGTGATGAAATTCTGGAAGGTTATTTTGTTTAAAATTAATTACAGAAATGATAAAAGTCTGGTACACAGTCGTGATATTATATAAATTAATTATTACTTTTCTTATTTTTATCTCTTCGAATATTATTCAAATAATAATAATAAATAAATAAATAAAAATTTATTGTTAAGGAAAATATTAAAAATCTAATTAAGTAAAAGATTCAGTAAAAATGAAGTTTCATTTAGAAAGTCAACCGTATGTCTCTCTTTGTTCAAATGTAAAAGCTCCTGAACCTACTTTTCCAAGAAGTAAACAGTCAGGTTTCCTTCTTACTGCCTGACTCTATGGGTGGTCAGTTTACATTCAGAGACAGCTGGTTAAAATCCCTGGGTGTTCAAAAATGCAGGGTCCAGAATTTTTCCTATTTACTACAACATTTTTGCAGACTAGCAAACGGTTCACTCTCGAACTTTTGACTCCTGTTAGATATTAACACCCCTCACATACATGCGCGGCTGGGAAAGGTTTTGAGTTTCCCCATATAGAGAAATACGTTCGTCAGAATTATTGGCTTTTTTGCGCTGATTCCATGAGAAAGTTGCAGTTGTGGAATCCCCCTATCTAAAATTACGGCTGTTTGCTGCGAGGGAGCGACCCTTATTTCTTTCACCTTTGAACTCTAGATGCGGTTTTGCTTCGAGAATCGAGAACTCTGCTTAAAATCGGTCAGCACATTTAATCCATTGTTCGAGTGTGTAAAAATCGGGCGTCGTGTCCCACTTCGGTAAGATGTATTTAAGGAGAGCCCTGGGAGTTGCAAGAGATTGGTTAAAAAGTTAGAGGGTGTGATTAATTTTCGGCCTGGAGTCAATTAACATCGTAGATCTTGCGCTGTTTGTAAAGGTAGCATGATTTTGGCGAAATCAGAGATTTTTAGGTTGGCGTGATGCCTTCTCCAAGAGGGGTTTATAAACGAAAAATAGGAGTTTTAAGAGGAGAAGGGAGAGAAAAAATTTGAAAGAAAGAGGGTGGAAAAAGAAACAATCTGATGAAATTGCAAAGATGAAGACGAGCGTAAATCGAACCCGATTTGAATTGTCCAAAATTCCGAAGAAGGCCAAAAACCGCGGCGCCGACTAGCTGTTTTAACGGGGATTCCCCTGCTCAGAGCGCTGGGGCAACAGGCGATCTATCGAAGGGTTCCATTTATATGGAATTTTATTCATTCCGAGGGAATGAAGTCCGGTAGAAAAATCAACCAGAAGGGCCTGGCCCCTAAATTCCGAAGAAGGCCATGGCCCTTAAATTCCGAAGAAGGCTACGTATTCCAGTGGTAATTAAATGTTCCGTGTGCCCACCAGCGACCTTCCTGATCTACAATATAGTGCAAATCAAAATTCTTTATGAATTGCGGTACCATCTTCCGGTGTGGAGTATAGGGCAAAAAGGCATCCATCATATCAAAAAAATATCCATTGGCATCAGCTGTCCTATGTAAGGAGCAATGGAGAGCTTGGGTCCAAAGCTAATAATCTGAAATATTCTGATTTAATAACTTTCAGAAATAAATATCAGAGTAAAACATTTTGCTCAATTGCCTGTTGCTATCTATCAGTATTTAAATTTTCTTGTTGATGTAACTTAATACCATGTTAACTTATTTAGAATGAGTAAATGATTTAAAAATCAAAATCATTTGTGAGATCAGTTAGAGTATAAGATATGCAACAGGTGTAAAGTAAATCTAAATATCAAAAAGCTAAGAATTCTGATATGCATTCTTAATATTGTATTAGTAGTGAGTGAACATTTTTATACAAGATTAGATTTTGAGAGTAAATGTAAAAAAACGAGTAGTAAATATCAAAATAATTTACAACAGATCGCTGCAGCGCGGGGAGGAGCGTTACTGTATCTCTGACACTCTCGTTCATTTGGTTTATTTCGTACAACAGTGTCTCGAGTGTTCACAGAATGAGAGATAAATTTAAAAAAATTCAGCTAAATGCAGAATAGTGGGAGGAAATCGTTTGCGAATGTAGGAGGGGTCAGGCCTCTGACACGCTTTATGCACAGCAACAGAAGAGTTACAGCGCCACAAATTCTAGCGCGATATAACTCGGAATCACCACAAAGCGTATCTGTGTTGTGTGCTAGAAGATGGATCTTGCAACTAATTGTTTTCAAAAGACAGTGCTCAGTAAGAGCTCCTTTGCGTTTTTAGCCGACGCTTGATGGGTATATCTGGTCTGTCGAGCCTAGGTGTCTTCTTCATCATGCTGTTGACAGGGTGTGACGCAAGAAGGACGAATCCTTTGATCTAGCAAGTCGAATGACATCTGTTCAAGCGTGCGGTGGCGGAACTACGATATGGAGAACATTTTCCTGGTGCACATTTGGTCCATTAGCTCCACTGGGAATATCTTCAACGCCAATGTCTACCTCCACAAAGTTGCTGACCATGTGCACGTGATTATGGCCGTAATGTTTTTTCAATGACGTGGCTATTTCCAGCAGGACAATGAATTGCCACCGGGTTATAAAAACCTCACTTTTGTCTAAGGAACATGATTCCAATTATGTAATTGCTTCATTCATAATTCCAACAGCTTAAATCATTACTTTTACTTTACTTCTTGCAGGTTTAGAGGGGATACTCAATTACACCCACACGTTATTTTTTTTAAAAAAACTTCTTTCCTTATTGACATGCTAACAGATTTTACACCAGAAAATTAAACTAAGAATACAATTAATCGACATGACATTCTTTTTATTCGACTTTGGCTTTCCAAGTAGTTCACAATAGGGTAGGCAGGAGTAATCATTAAATTTTTAAATTATAATTTTTGGGGGAACTTTTCAATCAGAACCCTAACACAATCACATAGGGTTGCCCTGTTAAGTCTTTTCTGACTCTCTTAACTTTATGAACGACGGAAGCTTCCATTGTAAATGTTCCGTCTTGATATATCAAGTCACTAAGAGTTACTTCATGAGATCGCTTACAGCGGCTCCTTGTAACGAACTTAGAAGTTAGCTCGCTGATCTCAAAATTAAACGACAAGCGGAAAAATAACCAATTAACCCTTTGCACTCGAGAGGTGACTCTCAGTCACCATTCTAGACGGTGTAACATTTTGTCGTTTTGACGTGAAAACGTCTTTCCGCTCGTTACAATGCTGGTCGGTCGAACTTTCTTGTGTGACAAAATACAGGTCAGATTTGAAACGCTATTAACTACGAGACTAATAATGCGAAAAGAATGGTTGACCCCACAACGCATAAATCATATCTGTAAGACTTTGTCGCATAGTATTTATTTTGCGCGTGATTGTTTTGAATTATCTTTATGTAAGGTTATAAATAAGTGTAGCGTTTAAACGCGCTTAGTAAGGAGGTTGGTTCTGGTGTCATTTTAAAAAGTTTGAGGAGAATTACTAGGACCCAAAGTGAAACGATAAAAATATTTATCAGAATATAAGAAAAAATCGGAATTAAATTGAAAATTTCAAACTCCGCATGTTTTTTGATTACACCATGCAGAGTTTTCTTTCTAATTGTAGGAAACTTACGGAATACTTGGAAATATGTAAAAGAAACATTGAATTAAAATTTGAATTCAAAAATTTAAATATTACGGAAAATATTAGCAATTGTAGTAAATAATGCTTTACTACGCATACGCGAACTGTAGATCTACATACTGCCAACAAATGGCACCATCAAAAGCTACTCTAAATAAAACATAAGAAAGGCGCAGTTTGGGTCCGCGCCGTAGAGTTTTCGTGAAAACGTCGGAATAAAATCATAAAACAAATATATCGTATTAATATGTAATTTAATCATCAATCTCTTTAATACAATATTTACGCAGAGTAGTACATTGTTTACAGAATAGATAAATCACAAGTTATCACAGACCCTTGCTACATGCTATAAAGTTGTGATTTATCTATTCTGTAACCATTATACTACTCTGACCCGAGCTGCGCCTTTCTTATGCTTTTTTTTATTTTGATAGTTAAAAAGCTACCTGCAAAGCTCTAAGAAGTTGTAGAATAGTTTCTCAGGAAAAATGAGCATAAGCAAACATATTTTTTACGTTCCAAAGCAATAATATGAGTTCTTGTAAATCAGTGAATAATTATGCATCTAATTACTTTTACGAGTGTAAAGGGTTGACAAATTGTAGAGCAACATACATTTGTGCCGAATCATTTTCATAATATCTGTTTTCTGAATGAAATGTGGATTTAAAGAGCATGATTGCATTTTGGGGAAAATAATCTACAATGCGAATAGAATACGAAATTTAATACTAATAGAAGCAACAACAGCTGATAGTATTTGTAAACTGCATAATAGAAGCATTTAAAGTGTTCTCCATTCGACTTTCTCGTACACTTTTAAAATATGACACGTTTTGTGTTCAGCTTTGTCGAATAGTGAACAGAATCGAATATTTACTTTGGAGCAGTACATTTTCCATTTGGCTGATTGGCTCCAATTTTTGAAATAGAACTACATTTTTGATGTCACGATCGCACGCACAATTTCATTCATCTAGTGAGCTGCTTTTCTGAATTGTCATTTTTAAATGCACACGGACAAGCAAACAGATAGACAGCCTGACCCGTAACGGATTTGGTCTAAACTATAACAAAAATATACAATTTTTCTATAAAGATCACGTAATAAATATTCAATCATCTAGCCTGCCACGTTTGTGAATTATCGTGTTGACATGCACTCGAATATAGAGACTGGCTGACAGTCAACCAGTTGATGGATTTGTTCCGAAATTTGTTATATATCTACAATTCTTTTCATAAAATTATGCGACAAATTTTATCGATCTAAATCGTTGCGATTTTGAGTAATCTAATGGAGAGAAAAACTTTGGTGGATGTCTTCTAAATTTAACTAAAATCTAAAAATTTCGAGTATAAATCACATTCCATATTGTGTCTTCGCACTCAGATAGGTTTAAAACGTGGAGATTCATTAAAATCGCGAGGTCGAATTTTTTACCATTAGAATACTTTCTCTTTGTATACTGAGTTGACTAGAAAATACGAGTAAAAATGAAAATTTTGATTTTCCATATGAATGAAAATAACATTAAAAAGCACCAATCGGTTGTCAGTAGCCATGCCTGTCGTTATTGAAATGATAAGAACAGTGATAAAACCTCAATAAGAGTTTTACTTTCAATTTCATGTAATTACTTGCATGTGCATATGATTTTAAGTGCTCTTAAGGGAGATAATTAATTATTAAGCACTTCATCAACTATTGTTTGAAAAAGATTAAATCGTTTCGACTTCCAACTTTCATGTTATTGGATGATTGTTTTAATGAATTTTTGACTTGTCCCCAAAAATCTCGATTGAAAAGTGAAAGTTCAGATTGCACGATTGTAATTGATAGAATTGTTCTCCATACGTATAAATGTCCCTTTTAGATGAGAACACAACATTAAAGTATTTTCTTAGCCTCAATCAGTACCTAGGGCAGTATTTTTGAAAATCAACAGTCTAAAAATGAAGACCTTACTCTTTATGCTTGGTTGTTTTTACTTGATCGTCTGCAGTTATGTTCAAGCAATCGACTGGGATAAATGTGGTAAGCATGCATATGTATTATTTTTTTAAAAATTATGGTAATAATATATCCCAATATGTTATACCAGTGATTTTAAAACTTTTCCTTCTTGTTATTTCCATTTCGGATGGCCGAAATGTTTACGAGCCCCCCTTCACAAAAATTTTATCATCGTTTTAAAGTTCAAAAATAAATAAGAATAGGAAGCATTAATAAATGTTAACTATTAGGAACTTCAACTGCAATTTAATTTTCCACAAGGGAATTTTATCGAAATTTTTAAGCCAAAATACTTTGCTTATAATTTGTTGCCAACAGATGCAGAGGAATCTGAAATAAGAAGGGCCTGCAAGAGTTTTTGTGGCCCCATAGTTTTCCTTTGAGACACTGTTTGAATTCCCGAAACTGTTTACGAAGATCAAAGTTATGTGATATGTTTTAAGAATCACCAAATAATACTATCTTAGACTTTTAAAAACAATTATTGTTATGCTTTCAAGATGGAAGAAATCATAAAATATTTTTTTTTAAAATAAAAATTTCAAGTGGTTGAAAAGTATGCAGAGTTTAAAATTGTTCGTTTGATTTGTTTATTAATTTTATTTGGCACTACTATCTTTTCAAATGATAGTACCATTTTATTTGCAGAAAATGGGAGAACATTTCGTCCAAATGAACTAAGATGTTAGCATTCATGAAATTTAACTTACGAAGAATTTTTGTTCTTAGAAAATAAAATTTCGAAAGGAAAAAGACCAATACAGTCCTCATTTTCGCTCACAAGTTGAAACAAAATATACAACACAGATAATCATAATTTTAATGCGCAGAGTAATTTAAAATAATTGCACCAGTTACAATTGGCTATAATTTCCTTATAAAAACGATAGGAAAAAAATAATAAGTGCAATACAAATAGAGCCTTAAAGTGTTAATTGCGTATGTAATGGTTGCACATTGTGACTATCCTCTGCCAAATTGGCAACATCCGTGCTGTAGGCCGTATCAAGAGAGGCACTGTGAAACATGTTCACAGCCATTGATGCTCGTTTGCCACATGCATGCTCTGCATGTGGTTATCAGATCTTCTGAATTTACTTCTTTTGTCTTCGTTTCATTGGAATATGTCATAGACTCTGTCTTAACTCTTCCTTTGCGCGCGACGATGAGTGAACTGAAGGTACGCGTAGAGAATGCTTCACGTGGTATTGAAATGGACTACAGTTTGGATGTGACCAAAGATAGTAAAATTGAAAAATTATAATGTACGCAAACAAAACTTTAAACTTTCTTCTGACTTGGATTAGAGAGCCGCGGTGACCTAGTGGTAGGGTCTCGTCTTTGGGGCCGGAGGGTTCAAGATTCGAAACACGATTCCACTGAAGTTCTGCAGTCTATGGAGCATGTTGATGTTAAATCATACATAGTGGCCAAACGTCCTCCCGTTGGTGTGGCGTGGAATTTTGGAGAAGGGGTGCCAGGCCAGGTGCCGTCCTCGTCATCTGACAGCGTTTCAAAATTACGAGGTTCGTCCCAAAATAACCCTCGTGTTGCTTCAGAACGGGATGTTAATATAACTAAACTCTGATTTGGATTAAAATTTGTCCTTCTTATCCTCGTTTACAAGGAAGTTATAGCCATTTGTAATTGGTGCAACTGTTTTGAGTTATTATGCGTAGTCTGTAAGTAAACTATCTTTCTAATGATAAGAAATGGACCATAAGAATTTCAATGCTTGAAATAACGCTTTTTTTTATTTAAGAACTTTTTTCATTTACAATACATTCTCTCTGTATATTTCGTATACGGGAAAATGAAAAGTGCAATGATAAGTGCTGAAAATCATAAAATCAAGAACAATACTTGAATCAGAAGCTCGACAATTCATTTTGCAGCAATAAAATAAGCACATTTACAGTGACATAGCAAGGGAAAGTGACGCCCGGGATGTAATATTATGTTTCGTTCCCTTTTGAAAGTTTGTCGAGATAAAGCGAGAAAAGAAGTACTGATGCTTTGTTTTCGTACGGTCGGGGAAACTATACCTCTCTTGCACAGTTGTCACTGCTCACGGACGCTTATAAAATGTCGCTACTTTGGCTTTCTAGTTACGAAATATAACTCGTTAGAGGTCAAATAATTTTCATATTTACTGTAAGGGTTAAAACATAGCCAAACTTTAACAAGGATACCTTATAAAGTATTTTTTAATACCTAATCGATATATTATGAAACAACGTTCATAAATTGAGGTTAAACAGTACATTTTATGTTGAGAAACAAAAGCTGCTACTGATAAATGAAAGTACACCACATCACTTTTTTAATATTTAGATTAAATATTTAAATTCCATTTTTATGACGAATTCAGTTCCAACTTCTGTTTAAAAAGACGTATGGACATTGTTTGTATATTAAAATAACATTATAAAAATGAAAAAAAAAATTGAAATCACAAGAATAAGAATATTTAAAAAATGTCTGCAGTATCGACCAGTATTTTGTAGAAAAGTTTGGCTGACGATAATACCAAATTTTTTTCATTACGTTGCATCATCTCAGCAATGTAGTTGAACCATCTTCTGAACAATGAAAAGTGTTCTTAAATTGACCGAATCACAACATTTCACGTTAAACTTTGGTTTAAACGATTAAATTAAAGCTAAAGAATTTCATAGCTACTCCTATTCTAATCCAAACCCGAAAAATTGAAAATTGCCTGTTGAGTTGCACTCGAAATCATGGGAATCGGACACCCATGTGGCTCGAAATTTCGAATGATTTTGGATTTTTCTGAACTCCACCTAACCTTTGAAGATATCAGAAGAATAAAGAGACGTGGGAGGATCTTCTTTGCACCACAAAGATAAAAAAAATATCTACACCTAATCAAAAACGGAAACTAAAAATTTTCACCCACATGATTTTTCGTAGATTGCCCTTCTGACCGTCCGTAAAAAATAAAAAAAAATGAAAGTTGCCTGTTGAGCTGCACTCGAAATCATGGGAATTAGACACTCAAGTAGCTCGAGCTTTAGAATGATTTTTTTGAATTCAAACCCATTAGCTTTAGAAAGTCGCAGGATGCATCAGAACACAGACTTACTTTCAACCAGCGGAAATCGCGGGATAAGAAGTCAGAGTGTTAAGTAAATCAAAATTTTAATCACGTTTATGATGCATTTTAATTTTTAATGGTTGTTTATGAATTTTCTGTCTTTTGATATTCCTTCTGGATTAAATACTTTACCGTATAATTATGAGATATTTGATAAATGATTGTTTTAAGTGGATTACTAAAAGCGTGTCTTATTTTTTATAATTTAATATTTTCTATTTTTTAGTGTTTAAGACATTTCATAATTCACGTTATTTTTCATTCAGTTTCTTTTTCAAATCCAGTTCTAGATGTGTAATGAAAATTTATTCAAAACGAATTTATTAATTGATATTAAGGTTCTGAAAATGCTAAATCGTTGGGAACACACAACTGTACAAAATTTTAGGATTCAGGTACATCAAGAAGTGAATTGAAAAACGGCTAAAGTAAATACAAGTATATATATATATATATATATATTAAAAAAAATTATAAACTCGAAAGAAGTCGAGTAAAATAAAAGTGTGTGGAATTCCTCTCACTTTAGCTAGTTGACACACTTTATTTAGTTTCACTACTGTATAACCTATAATAAGTTTTTTTTAAATCTCTTAAGATTAAGATTTCTTGATAGTCAGAACTCTTTCATTGAAAAATAACGGGAAACAAGTATAAATTGACATAACGAGTAAAGGAAACTTTTTCTCCCTCGTTCAGGGTCAGGAAAACAGATTGTACAATTATGGAAACTCAAAATATCTCCTGATCCCATACGTTTGAGCGGAAAGGACGCAATAGTTTCATTTCAAGCCGACCTCTACGAAGACATACCGGCCGGGTCTCGAATACAAATCAATATCTGGAAAGTGAAGTGGATCGGGTGGGATATTTATATCCAGGCTCCCTGCTTTCTTCCAACGGGATGGTAAGTTTCTTTTATTTTTCTTTGATAATGTCCCATTTGTACCTTTGCAACATTCCATTTCTTGCTTTGCTACGAGATTGAAGTGATATTGGAACTGTACTACAGATTGGTTCTAGTTAAAATCGAGCAAGAGTGTAACTGTCCATCTTATAGACAAGAATACCATGACCGCCCGTGACGGCTAGGAACGCCTAAAAGTGCGTTTTAGTTAGGAATGCATTAGAGTTTTCATTCATAGTTGGAAAAGCATGGAAAACCATGTAGGAAAAATGTACGTAATAATTAATGCATTTTCATACATATCTATAAAAATTAATATAAAAGTACAAAAATAAATATAAAGATATTATACATAAGGTAGTTATTTGGTTGTGGAAGGCTTCATAAAATCTGACAAACTCATTCGGAGAATCAACCACTTTTTTCCCTCCCTTAAGATTTCATCACAACAAGTTAAAAACATATTTTCCTTTCCTTGTATCTAGAATACGTCCCTCACTAGAGTCTAATGTCTCTAAAATCGATATTTCTTTTTGGAGTGAGCCGAGACCTTCCTTCAGGCATGCAATTGTCATTTGCTTTTCTGGTGGATCTGGTCTGAGGTGTCGGCTTCTACAGTAGCGATTTGCTCTCAGTTTTCTATGAGCTCATCGACATTCAGCTCATTTCCGATCCACTCACTGACGTCATTATTATCAACTTAGTAATATTATAGCATGGCAAGATTGAGAAATTCTTCTATTACATAAGAGACTTGAATAGTTCCTGGCCTTTTTCCGGATAATATTTGAAAAAGAATGAAGGTCTTCTTTTTTAATTCTGAATTTTGGACATGTATTATATTATAAAATAAGAAATATTCGAAGCTGTAGGGGGAAATATAGACCAGCGTAACTTCGAGTCGTGTTAGCATAACTCATGGCATTTGTATATATGGCGAAATGACTTATCAATAGTCGAAGAAAGAGGAGTTTTCAAGCGACACAAAACAGTTTTTTACTATAAAATGCTATTCGAGTCTCTGTTTAGCTGGAATTTATTGTTTCATCTGGTGTTCTCTAGCATATACCTAAGCCAATCCATCACCTCTGGCCTTGAGCGTAAGTACTACCACATCCTGTGATTTGTATACCTAGAAGTCCTTTTCAACACATTAGAAAATAACCATATCTGGAGAAGTAGAGTGTAAAAGCATCCATTTCGAAGTTTATGCAGTAGGTTTCAGTCTACTTTTTTTACTTTTCTGTCGGATTCCGAAACGTGCAGTTCTAATTTCGAATCTGCAATCTTTCGGTATACAAGCCGAGATCTGATCTTACGACTGAAAGGAAGGATGTTTACTCCAGTTGTATATAATCTGTCTGCTTCTAAAAAGTTGTATATCAATCTCGGTTCATTTGGAATTTGTCAGGTGGTCCATTCCAGATAATGCTTGCCAAACCAAGACAGCACATCTGACATTGTGCGTCGCTCCAGCCCAAACGCTACAGTGAGTTTTATAAATAGTTAAGATTAATGATATCTGGCAAAGAGGTGTCTAAAATGATTCTATTTCAAAATATTTGTAGAATAATATAATCCCAAAGAAAACGAAATTTCTTTATATTTTTTAACATCAGAATCGCAACGATAGAGTTTCAACAGGATTTGACATTGCACCTCCACTAATTCTAAATATTTAAGGACGAAGATTTAAAATGTTCTTTTTTTTTCGCAGTGATGTTGAGCTCTGCAGCTTTCTCAACTACTTCAGTGGGGAGTGCCCAGTGACAGCAGGGCTCTACGAAAGCGACAACATTGAATTCGACATACCTGAAATGAGCAGTTTCGTCAAATGGTTTGCATCGGTAAGTTTGGAAATAATATGTGTCTTTAGGAAAAAATAACAGCCAATATCGAATAGAGTAAAGCTTTATTTTCCTTTCGGAAGCGACAAAAACAATAATATTTCCTATGGTTATCAGTATGCCAACTCTCTGAAAAGGGGCTAAAACAACGAAAAAGGGAAACGCGAAGACATAAAAAGAGTCAAATATAAACTTTTAAACAAGGGGCAGTTTGTGAGACCTGGATAGGAGAAGCTGTGAATTTTCCAGAAATCCTGTCCTAAGAACTATTGTAATGAAAGTATTGCTACAAAGAATCCTCCGAATGCTTGCGTTCCATTGCCCTGAAGTGATCTAGTGAGTTAGGGCAAGCATGGTTGTGTGTGTGTGTGTGTGTGAGAAATCTGAATGAGTGGAAGAAGATTATAGGTTCCATGCTATAGTGATACACGCTCTTATATAGCATTATTCAAAAGTTGGTAGACCTACATGCGCTTTGGCAACACATTGCTTTCTGCTGTCAGTCGGCCTGCTGTTGTAGCTTTCCCTGGAAACACAACACATATCTCACAGTTTCTCCTGAATGCCCACCATGAAGGCAAGTTACTCCGACATATCAGTTAAGCCAAATGGCAATCAAGGATATTTCAAAGTCGATATAATCAACAGATATGGCGATATGCCAAACGGATAACTTATCTTTCCGACGTTGATATTTCTTAATATGGTAGTCCAAGTGAATTAATTTCCAGGTTAAATTAGAACTACCACTTGTTCTACCTCAATATCGTACAACTCCATCTTACTTTTGTTATGTTTTTTAACAAGAAAAAGAATGACTCGTATTGACCATTTTAATTTAGACCGAATAACGCTCTTTACCAAGAACATTTGATGTACCCACCTATGTAAAACATGTTTGGTTTGGTTTATCTGACCTTTCCTTAAAGAGTGTCGAAACACTTTCGAATCACTCTGCATATTATTTCATTGTCCTGCTTCACGCATTAGTTAAAATACGTATATTTTCACATGTTTGAACATGTCTTTGAGGGAAAAAAATAAATTAATAAAATTATTCCTCTGTATCTTGGTTACAAATGTATTATACTAACATAATTTAAAACTTAAATATGTTGTGACAAATTTAAAATGGTACACATCAATTAAAGTCTTTATATTTTGCAAATTATTTTTCTATTTTAAACATTATTTTTTTTCTGCTTCTAGGGGCGTTTCTGGATTGAACTGAAAATAACTGGTCCAAATTCAGAACAACTAACATGTTGGTCATTTAAAGGGGAGGCAAAACAACTGTTCTCGCCGTGGAACCCCGATCTTCTATCTTTTAAAATGGGAAACGAAACTTCTGTATAGAAAATATCTGTTTCTAAAAACATTTTGCATTGTATATTATGTTAGTGCAGTGTTAAATAATTGTAAAAGGGAAATAATTTTCCTAATAACCTTTTATATTAATGAACATCTTAAAATCATTTTATTCTGTATCATTTTTTGCTGAAGGGCACGAGACCTCTCTACCGTATAACTTTTCCCAACTGAAGAAATTGTTTGCGTAACTCGACACAACAAGACATTGATTTGAATGAAATATAATTGGTCGAAGTTCTATTTTTCTTGGCAAACAAGAAGACATTTCCAGCTTTTATGCCTCATGTAACGGATATTTGCAGAATCTGCGCTTTTATATATCTTGGACTGAATTATACAATATGCATTATTCTACCTCGTAAGATATCGCCTGATTTTCCCTACAAAACAACTCTTCTGACTTTTTGTTCGTAATATCTTTAGACCCAAAATTTTCTGTTATTTATTTTGGGTTAATTTGGTTTCGTGTCTGATAACAATTAGAATTTTCCAATGCTAAGCCCTGCTAAGAAGCATATCCTGAACACCATCTTGCGATTGAAAAGGCTGAAAGGAGAGACTGTTCGTGCGCAAGCACCCATGAACTGCATCATTTACAGCTTTTTCTCGGTGTAGAAATATAATCACTTAATTTCCTACACGGTATCTAAATCCATCACCAATTTAACCGAATTCCTTTTAGTGCTTTCTATAGTGAGGGGAAACGCGGCGGAAAACGGTGTACCTCTTTTCGTAGAGAAAACTTCCAAAAAGTACCTATTTCTACTATTGCCTTGCGCAGTAAGAGCGTACAGGGTATCGTGTACAGCCTCTTTTTGTTAAACTCGCTCTTATTGTGGATTGGGAGCAGGGACGGCTATTGCAATAACACTGCGGAATTGCAGCAATCTCAAATTTTTCAAAATTTTTCACGTGTTATCTAAATCCAATAACGAGCTTATAGCATTACTTTTAGGGCTTTTAATATTTAGGGGAAACTCAGGTAAAATTGGTATACCTGTTTTAGTAGAGGAAACTTCCGAGAAGTACCGATTCCTGCTGTCGCTTCCGCGCAGGAACAAAGCGCATTCGATCATTACACAGGGGGTAATGATTCGATCTGCTCCTTAGTTTGTGAAGGAAGGTCAATACTGTCTCCAATATAGATACTCCTTCCCTTCTAGAGATGGTGAAAGCGTGCTTTCAAAAGCAGGAAATATTTTTGAGAGCCTGAAATTGGAATATGAATAAAAGTATGAATGGCAATTACTGATAAATAAAAATTATTGTACTATTAAATATTTGATTGAGTATTGAATGTATTGATGAATTCATAAATAAAAATTGATTAAAAATTATTGTACTATTGGATGATTTCATAAATAAATATGAAAGTACGTCTCTACACGTGTATTTATTTTAACCTCATAATATCATCTCTTATTGTTCAATCGTATGTGTTGCATCATTGTAGAACTGCATATAAATAAGAATTTCTTTCATAAGTATTTGGAACTATTGTCAAACATTGCATCTAATAGAGTTTTAAGTCAACAGTTGGGCTCACAGACGAAATTTGGTTTGATAACGACATTCCTAGAGCAGGACAATTTATTTGTTCTTCCAATCGCCTAGAAAGAAATCTTTCTATTTGGCTCTGCTGTTAGAGGAAAACTAGTAAATTCCTGAAAAAACTAGTAAATTCCTAGAAACTGTTTCCTAGTTTCTTTGATATTATTATAGATTTTTCAGATACGAACCACCGGACTTTACTTCTTTATCACTTCTAATATAGTAATCTAAACAACGATGAGTGTTTTACTCAAAGTATGAACAGACTAATAAATTACATACAGTTTTCTTCAATAAGAGTATCACGAAAGGAAATTCATTATAAAGCTCTGTTGCTGAATATCTCTATATTAAATTAGAACAAATATAGAATTTATGTAATTTAACAATAATATTCTAAGGTTAATCCATTATTTTTGAATTATCTAATGCTAGCAAAGGGTGAAAAATTAAACATTCAATAATAAATTTTGTTTCATGCTCGAATAAACGATTCAGCTATCTAAAACGTATTGTAGAGCAACGAGTTATTTCGACGACACTTTCTTCGGAAGAGTAAAGACAGCTTCATCATGCCAAGGAATCAGTTTGAGTCCAAGGCTTCTGCCCTCAAACCGATTCCTAGGCGTCTGACGCTGTTGTTTTTTCTGTTTGAATTTCTATAATTCCATCATGTATGTGATTGGATTTCTTTTACTAACGATAATCTTTAATGCTATGCTATTTCTTCTGATTTACAGTCGCATGGATTTAAAATGCTTTACAGTAGTTCTGTTCGTTATTTTGTAATTTTGCAAAGTGTTTTTCCTCCCTTCAGACTTCTTTTGGATCGAAATAAAAATAAATGATCCAAATTCTGAACAGCTACCTTTTTATTGAAATATGGGAGAAGAAAGATCCCTGTTAGCACCATAAAGACCTGTTATCATCCGAAAGTATATTTGCTTAAAGATGTTTGCCTAGTACCTTTTGTACACTTTTTAACGATCATTGCTACTTTCCTCCTACTGGGGTCTTAGGAAGGAATTTGATTCACACGCTAAAACGCCCCCCCCCCCAAAAGAACCCAAAAAACATTGTATTGGAGATTCTCTATATATCGGTAACTACATCTGTCAAAAACATCCGTAATATCTTATTTTAGAGATAAAGGGTAACAACAGAAGTTACAAGGAAAACATTTAAAATCGGAATTGTAGTTCAGCGACTACTGAGTCCCAAACTTGGGCAAAAATACGCATGAATTGGTGACGCGATCCTCTATATTTCGGTAACTACATATGTTAAAAATATAACTAATGTTTTATTTTAGAGATAAAGGATAACTACAGAAGTTCCAAAAATTAATTTGAAAATCGGAAAAGAGTCACTCGAGTAAAGTAGTCCTACGCCTTTAACATAAGCGGCTGTTTGAAAAAGACAGCCTCCAGTCATTTTTTTTGTTTCATAAATATGGTACGAAATAGTATTTTGAACACAGTTATTTTATCAATAAACATTCTTGTTTCATTTTAGTCTGTATGATTTTTTGTGCTTAAGAACTCAAGACCTATGCAGCGTTTAATTTTCCCCAGTTAAATAAATCGGTTGTGCAACAGAAAGATTCAGTTCACCTCCTAACTATGCACTGAGTGGCCAAAATATTAGGAATAAATTTCACTCAAACTTCGACTCGATCGTGATTAATAAACCAGAATCGCTGTTAATAAACTTTCCTCTAGTCAGAAGCACAAGTGAACGTTGCAGTTTGCTTATGCATAGAGAAAACAAGGGATTCGAGTGATTTTCATCTGTTGTAAAGTTAGAAAGTGTTTGTAAAAATATTTTTATTTGTTAAATTCTAAAAAGGGATGGAATTTAATTAAACTATGAAAAGCTTAATTAAAATTTTGTTATTTGTAGAATTCTAAAAAGTGATGAAATTCTGGAAGGTTATTTTGTTTAAAATTAATTACAGAAATGATAAAAGTCTGGTACACAGTCGTGATATTATATAAATTAATTATTACTTTTCTTATTTTTATCTCTTCGAATATTATTCAAATAATAATAATAAATAAATAAATAAAAATTTATTGTTAAGGAAAATATTAAAAATCTAATTAAGTAAAAGATTCAGTAAAAATGAAGTTTCATTTAGAAAGTCAACCGTATGTCTCTCTTTGTTCAAATGTAAAAGCTCCTGAACCTACTTTTCCAAGAAGTAAACAGTCAGGTTTCCTTCTTACTGCCTGACTCTATGGGTGGTCAGTTTACATTCAGAGACAGCTGGTTAAAATCCCTGGGTGTTCAAAAATGCAGGGTCCAGAATTTTTCCTATTTACTACAACATTTTTGCAGACTAGCAAACGGTTCACTCTCGAACTTTTGACTCCTGTTAGATATTAACACCCCTCACATACATGCGCGGCTGGGAAAGGTTTTGAGTTTCCCCATATAGAGAAATACGTTCGTCAGAATTATTGGCTTTTTTGCGCTGATTCCATGAGAAAGTTGCAGTTGTGGAATCCCCCTATCTAAAATTACGGCTGTTTGCTGCGAGGGAGCGACCCTTATTTCTTTCACCTTTGAACTCTAGATGCGGTTTTGCTTCGAGAATCGAGAACTCTGCTTAAAATCGGTCAGCACATTTAATCCATTGTTCGAGTGTGTAAAAATCGGGCGTCGTGTCCCACTTCGGTAAGATGTATTTAAGGAGAGCCCTGGGAGTTGCAAGAGATTGGTTAAAAAGTTAGAGGGTGTGATTAATTTTCGGCCTGGAGTCAATTAACATCGTAGATCTTGCGCTGTTTGTAAAGGTAGCATGATTTTGGCGAAATCAGAGATTTTTAGGTTGGCGTGATGCCTTCTCCAAGAGGGGTTTATAAACGAAAAATAGGAGTTTTAAGAGGAGAAGGGAGAGAAAAAATTTGAAAGAAAGAGGGTGGAAAAAGAAACAATCTGATGAAATTGCAAAGATGAAGACGAGCGTAAATCGAACCCGATTTGAATTGTCCAAAATTCCGAAGAAGGCCAAAAACCGCGGCGCCGACTAGCTGTTTTAACGGGGATTCCCCTGCTCAGAGCGCTGGGGCAACAGGCGATCTATCGAAGGGTTCCATTTATATGGAATTTTATTCATTCCGAGGGAATGAAGTCCGGTAGAAAAATCAACCAGAAGGGCCTGGCCCCTAAATTCCGAAGAAGGCCATGGCCCTTAAATTCCGAAGAAGGCTACGTATTCCAGTGGTAATTAAATGTTCCGTGTGCCCACCAGCGACCTTCCTGATCTACAATATAGTGCAAATCAAAATTCTTTATGAATTGCGGTACCATCTTCCGGTGTGGAGTATAGGGCAAAAAGGCATCCATCATATCAAAAAAATATCCATTGGCATCAGCTGTCCTATGTAAGGAGCAATGGAGAGCTTGGGTCCAAAGCTAATAATCTGAAATATTCTGATTTAATAACTTTCAGAAATAAATATCAGAGTAAAACATTTTGCTCAATTGCCTGTTGCTATCTATCAGTATTTAAATTTTCTTGTTGATGTAACTTAATACCATGTTAACTTATTTAGAATGAGTAAATGATTTAAAAATCAAAATCATTTGTGAGATCAGTTAGAGTATAAGATATGCAACAGGTGTAAAGTAAATCTAAATATCAAAAAGCTAAGAATTCTGATATGCATTCTTAATATTGTATTAGTAGTGAGTGAACATTTTTATACAAGATTAGATTTTGAGAGTAAATGTAAAAAAACGAGTAGTAAATATCAAAATAATTTACAACAGATCGCTGCAGCGCGGGGAGGAGCGTTACTGTATCTCTGACACTCTCGTTCATTTGGTTTATTTCGTACAACAGTGTCTCGAGTGTTCACAGAATGAGAGATAAATTTAAAAAAATTCAGCTAAATGCAGAATAGTGGGAGGAAATCGTTTGCGAATGTAGGAGGGGTCAGGCCACTGACACGCTTTATGCACAGCAACAGAAGAGTTACAGCGCCACAAATTCTAGCGCGATATAACTCGGAATCACCACAAAGCGTATCTGTGTTGTGTGCTAGAAGATGGATCTTGCAACTAATTGTTTTCAAAAGACAGTGCTCAGTAAGAGCTCCTTTGCGTTTTTAGCCGACGCTTGATGGGTATATCTGGTCTGTCGAGCCTAGGTGTCTTCTTCATCATGCTGTTGACAGGGTGTGACGCAAGAAGGACGAATCCTTTGATCTAGCAAGTCGAATGACATCTGTTCAAGCGTGCGGTGGCGGAACTACGATATGGAGAACATTTTCCTGGTGCACATTTGGTCCATTAGCTCCACTGGGAATATCTTCAACGCCAATGTCTACCTCCACAAAGTTGCTGACCATGTGCACGTGATTATGGCCGTAATGTTTTTTCAATGACGTGGCTATTTCCAGCAGGACAATGAATTGCCACCGGGTTATAAAAACCTCACTTTTGTCTAAGGAACATGATTCCAATTATGTAATTGCTTCATTCATAATTCCAACAGCTTAAATCATTACTTTTACTTTACTTCTTGCAGGTTTAGAGGGGATACTCAATTACACCCACACGTTATTTTTTTTAAAAAAACTTCTTTCCTTATTGACATGCTAACAGATTTTACACCAGAAAATTAAACTAAGAATACAATTAATCGACATGACATTCTTTTTATTCGACTTTGGCTTTCCAAGTAGTTCACAATAGGGTAGGCAGGAGTAATCATTAAATTTTTAAATTATAATTTTTGGGGGAACTTTTCAATCAGAACCCTAACACAATCACATAGGGTTGCCCTGTTAAGTCTTTTCTGACTCTCTTAACTTTATGAACGACGGAAGCTTCCATTGTAAATGTTCCGTCTTGATATATCAAGTCACTAAGACTTACTTCATGAGATCGCTTACAGCGGCTCCTTGTAACGAACGCAGAAGTTAGCTCGCTGATCTCAAAATTAAACGACAAGCGGAAAAATAACCAATTAACCCTTTGCACTCGAGAGGTGACTCTCAGTCACCATTCTAGACGGTGTAACATTTTGTCGTTTTGACGTGAAAACGTCTTTCCGCTCGTTACAATGCTGGTCGGTCGAACTTTCTTGTGTGACAAAATACAGGTCAGATTTGAAACGCTATTAACTACGAGACTAATAATGCGAAAAGAATGGTTGACCCCACAACGCATAAATCATATCTGTAAGACTTTGTCGCATAGTATTTGTTTTGCGCGTGATTGTTATGAATTAACTTTATGTAAGGTTATAAATAAGTGTAGCGTTTAAACGCGCTTAGTAAGGAGGTTGGTTCTGGTGTCATTTTAAAAAGTTTGAGGAGAATTACTAGGACCCAAAGTGAAACGATAAAAATATTTATCAGAATATAAGAAAAAATCGGAATCCAGATTAAATTGAAGATTTCAAACTCCGCATGTTTTTTTTATTAAATACAGAGTTTCTTTCTAAGTAGGAACAGCTTTACGGAATACTGGAATATAAAGAAAGAAACATTGAATTAAGAATTTATAGAATTTAAATATTACTGGGAAAATATCATAGCAATTGTAGTAAATAATGCTTTTGCATACACTACTCAACTAGATCTATACTTACACAAATGGCGCCATCAAAGAAAGCTACTCTAAATAAAAACATAGAAAGGCGCAGTTTGGGTCGCGCCAGTAGTTTTCGTAAGAAAACGACGAAGATAAAGATACCATAAAACAAATATATCGTATATGAATATGTAATTACATGCAATCTCTTTAATCAATTTTTTCACAAGTGGTATTGTTTACAAAATAGATAAATCTAAAAGTTAGTCCAGATTGCCACATACTATAGGTTTTGGTTATCTATTCTGTGCTCTACTCTTGGCCCAGCACTTCACGCTTTCTTATGCTTTTTTTTTTGATAGTTTAAAAAGCTACCCATGCAAAAACTCTAAGAAGTTGTATGAATAGTTTCTCAGGAAAAAATGAACATAAACAACATATATATTTTTACGTTCAAAAAATAATATAGTTCTTGTAATCAGTGCAAAATAATAAGTATACATCTAATTGCTTTTAGCAGTGTAAAAGAGGTTGACAGAATTATGCAGAACAACTATACATTTGTGACAGATATCATTTTTCTAATATCTGTTTTCTGAGATGAAATGTGATTTAAACTCATGTGAGATTGCATTTTGGGGAAAACAATCTACATGCAGAATAGAATGAAAATTAATACAATAGGAGCAACAACAGCTGATAACTGTTATATTGATAACCTCATATAGAACATTTAGAAGTGTTCTCATTCGACTTTTCTCGGTACACGTTTTAAAATATGAGCATTTGTGTTCGGACGATCGAATAGTGAACACGAAGTCGAATATTTACTTAGACATACATTTCCATTTGAGCTGAGAGCCAATTTTTTGT
>BGPR01023018.1:0-24699 GCA_013235015.1 Araneus ventricosus | reverse complement strand
CCTCTCCAGTATCTCGAGGCACAAGGCGAGCACCTCTAGCACCTGTGCGGAAACCGCCACTGCATTCGGGACACATTCCAGCAACAAGTCATCGGGTATGGTGGTTGCGTAGAATGGCCTCCACGTTCACCTGACCTGAACCCATTGGACTTTTTTCTGTGGTGATACATCAAACAGCGAGTGTATGCGATCCTTCCACCAAAGTTGCAGGAACTTCGAAACCGTATTGCGGATGCTTGCGCCAGCGTGTCACCTGCCATATTGTACAATGTGCAGAGGGAAGTACAATCCCGTGTCCAGATGTGTATTGTTGCTGAAGGATACCATTTTGGGCATGACAGATATATGAGCCTCATTTCCGGCAAGTGCAGGTTTGTTCAACGCGATCAAACAAATGTGAGTTTTTTGCTTTTCATTTGTGTCATTTTTGTGCGCAACGTGTTTTTTAGTAATAAATCGATGATGCTGAACAACTTTGTAATTGACTTTTTTCCTGTATTTCGTACCGTTTCTGAGATAAGAACGCTAACTCCGAATTTTGCCGCCAGGTGGCGCTGTAAGCGGTTTCCTTGCGTAGCGCATGACAACTTTACTATACCTAGACCCCACTTTTATGACTTGCCGTTCAGAAATTATTGGGGTGACAACGGACTTTAGCGGGTACACTGCATATATATAGAGAGAAATTTTCGGATAAAGTACATTCTTCGTTGGAAATATTCTTAAAATTCGCTTTATCAGAAATGACGAAATAAGACTTGTTTAAATACCTATTTTGTACTCCCACTCTCACCCTTTAGAGCGGTCAATTTTCCTTGGAACGGTGGGTGACAGCTTCTTCTTGATTACGGGACACCTCGCCCCTGGTCCTGCTTGAATTGGATGGCTATGAGTTTTAGTACCTAAGACACTTTTACTCAGAATGAGTGCTAAGAGATTTAGAGGAACATAGACTTCACCAATGGTAAATCAGATGGGAAACGTGTTAAAACCTGTCAGGCAAATGAGGGGAATGGGCTGGAAAATGGAACGCAAAAGCAACGGTGGGAGAATAAGAGTATGATGCAACGGGGCAAGGTAGCAGACGAGTCCATTGTCAGGGGTGGGTGACAGCTATAGAAAGGTTTCGGTTTATTATATGATAGCCGCCTTGGGGTCGTTCAAATATTACGTAAGCATGTTTTTGGTATTTTTTTACCCCCCCCCTTTGTCAGCAAAAATAAGAAAACCGCAAACCCCCCTCTTATAAAAAAAAAAAAAAACGGAACCCCCCCCCCGTTCTTTTCTTTACGTATAACAGTAATAATCTAATTTTAAAAATTTTAGGACTTAATTCAAATAAAAAACTCTAACTAGGCTTAAAATGAAAAAATATATATAAGTTTAATTTCCTTACGATTTCAAGTTTAAGCTTACAAAAATCAAGTTTATTTTTCTTTTGCCAAATTTAACTTTTTTTCAAATTTAATTTTTTTAAATTAAATTATTTGTGCAAGTTACAAGAGATTTTCGAAAATAAAGTGATTTTAATGTCTTACGTAAGCATCACTCATACTCCCCCTCCCCCCTTGTCAGCAAAAATAAGCAAATCGCAAACCCCCTCCCCCACCTTGGGTGCTTACGTAATATTTGAACGGCCCCCTTCGGCGACTACATTGTTCAACGGGAATATAAATTCAATTGTATCTCTTATGCGTAATTTGATATTCATGAATTTTCATGAATATTAAAATTGCTTTTTTTGTGATACGTGTACGTACTATACGAATACGTGTTTGCCATTTCAGCCCACAATACAAAAGCGGCTAGAATATTTTCCCTAATGTCAACTCAATGGTCAGAAAAAAAGAAACTGGTTGTCAGAGGAGACAACTGAAGCAATTTTGATTTGTCATAATAATTTAAAAATGATTTACGTCCAATTGTATAATTATGTGTAAGAAGAAAATGATGCAATTAAGAAAGTAAAGTCAACTTTACAAAATGACTGGACTAAAAAGGATTGCCTTACATCTTTTTTATTATTCTATGCGTTCCTTTTATTAGATTGGTTGAGCTTTATTGCTTTTTTATCAGAGTAAAATAAATCATTACATACCCACTTTTTCATGTTTTATTTATTTAACACTTAAACGTCCCGTATCAATACCTGGAAATTAAGACAACCTTACATATAACGTTATAAAAAATGACATAGCATATATATTTTGCCAAGAGTAAAGTATATTTTTTTATAAAAATGAGGGACATAAATGTTAGAAATCAGATAAACAACAATACAAGAATTAGCTTCAAATTTAATAACGAAGAATAAATGCAGGCCTAGAATTAAAAGCATAAGTAAGTTATTTTAAGTTACCATTTGTATCACCAATCGAGTTTTTTTGGAGGGGGCCTCAAAATAATGTTGCGGCTCGGGTCTCATATTTTCAAAATCCGCCACTGCTCCTCCCCTCCCAGAATGTCGGACAAATTGACGTGTTGTAGGGTTTTTTTTTATCATTCAGCTGAGTAGCTGGCGATAGTAAAAAAAGCAAGAGGTTTGTTCTTTCGGGGACACTCAATGTGTGTGTTCTTTCCGATACATAAACAGCGATCGTATTAGGCCTGGTGCACACGTCTCGGACAAGTCACTAGAGACAAAATGACGGAGAAGCTATTAGCGGCTTGAAGTACATTAATAGCAGTAGGGTAGTACACACGTACCTCCTGTCGGGTAGCGATGCCGACATATTTGCTCATCCTTTTACCCTGAGATTGGATAGAAATAGGAACAGAATCGAAGGTATATGTGTACTACACAACTGTTTGTACTTCAAGATGGTAATTGTTTCCTCGGCAGTTTGTGTCGCTAACGGCTTGTCTGACATAAATTGCATGCGTGAACTGGTCTAAGAAAATGAGGTCTGGTGTTCACATCCGATTGGTGTTGGGCAAGTCAATAGCGACACCGCTCCGGCACCGGAAGCAAAACATGAAGTACATTGATAGAAGCTGGGTAGTGTAGATATGAGCTCTGGAGACTGAAAAGAAATTGTACTGTCTTTCTGCTAAGCATCTTCTAGCGTTTTCAACAGGGGACTTCGCAGCGATCCAACACACACGTCAGTGGCGTAGTGAGGATAAGTGGCGCCGGGTCATAAGGTTTTTTTCGCCCCCCCATCATCATCAGTGGTTTAGCATGTTTAACCTTCCAGCGGGCGCGCGTATACAATAGATACTTGCATTGTGCATACATGTACATGTTACATATTTATATCGTTCTTTTATAAATTTAAGCTGAATTTTTATTTAAAAAGTCTTTGTTTACTATTAAGCTAATAAATACAGATAACATAAATAAAAGTTGCATTTATTTTTGTAAAACAACACGATATATATGTGTAATACGATGCACGATATGTCGTAAAATTTGCACAGGCGCGCCAGCTGGAAGGCTAAACGGCGCCGGGGGATGATATTTTTTCGTCCCCTCAACATATTTGACCTTGAAAGTAACATAAACGCATTAATATCAGTGGCCGAGTAAGCATAAATGATGCCCCAGGCATAGTTTTTTTCCAAACCCTGTAATCATATTTTGCTTTAAAAATAATATAAACGCAGTAATATTTTAACTCTATGGTGCTGTGACGTCTCCCCTACCTCTTTCCCACGATAGGGAAGACCACACAGCGAAGTCCCCGGAGCAACGCAAGAGGATCGAAGTGGGTAATAAAACTGCCCGGCCTTATGCAAGCCCAGAGGGGTCCAGGGAGTGAGTGCGGTACCGTTTGGAATAGACCACCCATGTGTAGCTGACAAAGACCTCCGGTCAAGAGTTGACAGCTTCCAATCAACACCATGGAGGAAGGCACACGACTGCGGTTGGGTGATTTGTCCAGATGGAGGACGAATCACTGAGAAATAATTCATCAGCCACTCTCCTGGCCTCTGAAGGTAAGGTGTTTAAGAGGGGAGGAAAAGCGAGAGCTAGGGTTGGAGAGATGAAATGTAAACACGCGGAGAGCTAACTCCGTTGTATTGATTTCGAAGTCCGCAAACTTAGACGAAACGGGCGCATTTTTGACCACGTGTTAGCCAAACCCTTGGCTAAACTAGTCCCTTTGGTGGACTGCATTCTATCGAGCGACCATTAAGACCTCGATGTCATATACCGACCCTCGGTATCTTTGTTACTCATCCTGAGTAATAATTAGTCACGCCTGACTAGAAGCATCCCTGTGGTGGATTGCTGCATTCTTCGCACGTTCTTACGATCTCGTTGTCATATACCGATCCTCGGTGGTTTCCATAACTCGCCCTAGTTACTACAGACTGCTGAACTCTCACAGTTCCTGAACTTTACGATAAAGTTGCATCTCCGAGTATACTCACCGTTGGTAACTTCGACGAAGTCAAGTTACGCTATTTATTGACTCTCGCGATCTATATCCGGGACTTGTTTATCTTCATTCATGAATTGTATATACCACCTGTATATTGACCTGCAAAATAGCAATTTATTCAAGAAGTTTATTAAATTTAAAATGCTGAAATTCTGCGACTTCTTTAAGTCTGTTGATCTCTGATCAGACCCCGGTAACACTGGGCGACGACATCACACCGTCTTGTAATCTTGATATTCAGCAGCTCGTAATTATTGGCTGACCAGAGTGGCCACTTGTATCAATTTAATGAATCAAATTAATTAAAATTTAATTAATTTAAAATTAATAATAATTTATTTAATCAATTCCTACTTATTAAGAGTTAAAAACATGGAAAACCTTTTTTTTCTTCATAGTTTCCCTCTCCCAACAAAGTTCTAAATCCACCCTATAGTTATACGACTACCTTCTCCATCTCTACGAAGCGGACTGTACCCTGCAGTAAGGCTGTACTCTAGACAGTATCTAGAGTATCTTTTTTCACGGGTGTTGTGTTCATACTCCCAATCGCGCCATTAGCATTCAAACTTCCGTCACTTTGGAAATATTAGACTCATTTCGGCAAACAAAAATTGGAGATAAACAGATGCTTCAGAATTTTCACCAGCTTTTCTTTTGGAGAAATATTTCAAAATTTTTTCCTTACATTATCCTTATAACGAAGATTCGGATGATCAGGTGCTTGCCGTTTCATTGCTAAAGGATTAACTTTCAACACTTTACCTTTCAGATTTTCAGAAATAGTGTCTTGGTAAGAAATTTGTGATATTAAACTTTATTTATAATGAATTAAACAAAGCTTTTTGACAACATTATAGTCTCCAAAAATGCTAAATCTCTCTTTTGTTCGGGATTTACTTGTACCATTCATATCGTAGCCGTTCAAGTAAAAGTCACAAAAAATCTTTTGACCAGGCCCGCGCCTAGCCTAATCGGCGCCGTCGAGCAAATGCCTAATGAGCGCTTTTAAGCAGTGGCTATATTAAGGGAAAATGGCTTATGGTTACCACTTCACCCAACTTGACCTAATGTTAACAGTAGGTTAACCCTATGGTTAACAGTTCACCAGGGTGCATAGTGAGAAATTGCAGCAAAAATTAAGCACTTTGTAAGTACTGTAACCAAAAAAATTAAGCACTTTGTACATGCATGCATACGCAGAGCCACGTATTTTCTAAGCATGGTGTTTTCTGTGTCATAATACATAATTTTCATTGAAAAATTTTAAAAATGTTTTTTTGAATATGTATTATTTTAATTTTAATATTTATTTCTGTATTTGCACAGTCTTCTATTGTAAAATAAAGGATGTCTTTTTGGTTTCACAAAAAATAAATGAAAATGATAATACAAATTGTCATTATCACAAAATTAAGTCAACTTTTATAAGATTAAAAATAAAAATCTTTGGCCTTTATTACCAGTTAATTTGCCCCTTCAGGATAACCATTCCATTCGGGATGCTCATTGTTGAAGAGAGAGGCACCGGAAAAAGTGTATTAATAATCTAGTAAACGAAAAGTTTGAAAAAAAAATATTAAATTGTATAGTTTTGAAAACTGGTACACATGTTAGGGAGAGGCTTCTTTTGAACTTACTAAAAGTCCCCGGTCCTGGAGGGAGAGCTCCCGCCGGCATCTTGGATTTCATCCCCCCTTTTTAATTTTTCTTGAATATCTCGAATTCTCTCATTTACTATTCAATTTGAAAATTTAATGTAATAAGCAAATTAAAGGGCGAAAAATTCCCTAAAAATGCATGCCTCTATGTTTTTACTATCTTAAATAGTTTCCGAGGTTATGGGTCTCTCCTTGGATTTTATTCCCCTCCTAAAAGTTTTTCTTGAATATCTCGAAAACTCATTAATTTTCAAATCACACGCGTTATAACAAATTAAAGAACGTAAAATTCTCTACTTAATAGTGTTTTTATTTTCGTTCCAGCTTTCATAGTTTCCGAGATAATGTGCTTCAAAGTTTGCTACCATCTTGGTTTATTATTCTCCTCTTTTTTAGTTTTTCTTAAATATCTCAGAAAATATTAAAACTAAAAGAAAAATAAAATCATGTATTCGTAAGGAATTTTACGATCATTAATTTTTTATATTACATGTAATTGAAAATTGAATAGCTTTTGAGATATTTAAAAAAAAATAAAGTAGAGGAGGAAATTCAAGATGGTGGTCGAGTTTGAGACCCATTATCTCGGAAACTATCAAAGCTAGAAGAAAAGTAAAAACATGTGTAAGTAGGTACTTTTACGGTCATTAATTTGTTGTATTACTTGTAATTAAAATTTGGATAGTTTTTGACGTATTCATAAAGACTAAAAAAAGGGGGATGAAATCCAAAATGGCGGCAAACTTTGAGAGCCATTATCTCAGTAACTATTGAGAAGAATAAGAATGCATGAATTTGTAGGGAATTTCATGCTCTTTAATTTGTTATATCAATTGTAATTTGAAAACTGAATAGTTTTCGAGATATTAAAAAAAAAAAACTGAAAAAGGGAGGATGAAATCCAAGACGGCGGGGCGAGCCCTCAAAATCCCCTCAGGACCGGGGATTTTTAGCATGTTCATCAGGGGCCCCTTACGAGCATGTGAACAATTTTTCAAAACTATACGATTTAATGTTTTTTCACCCCGTTTTTGGGCTTCCGTTGACTGGACTATAAGTGTTATCTTAACATTGGATCTATTTCACCTTGTATTCCTTCCCCGAATTGTTCCCTTTCGTCAGTTTTCTTTCTAGATACAGTGCACTCCCGATTATCCGAGTTAATCACCGGGAGGGATCGCACGGATAATAGAAAAACACGGATAATCCGAAAACTCCTTTTTATTTAAGAAAAAAATCAACATCAGTACAAAAATATAAAAATTACCTACATTTGCATGCTGTATAACAACAAACTAGGAATTTTCCTTTTGACATTTACTGCTTTAAAAAATCTGCAATGCGTCTTTGCTTCTGCTGTTTGTTCATCTCTTGTATATCGACACATTTTACGAACCGCAGTAATGTCACCGTAATCAAATCCTCTTTCTCCCATATAATCTAACAAATTTTCCACAGATTGTAGAACAGCAGAATGAGAAATTGCATTTCCCTCATTTAGTACATCTTCTGCATCAGTACTAGCTGATTCTCCATTATCAAGATTTTGAAGGATTTCTAATTTTTGTTTAACATTTAAAACGTTTCGTTTTCGTTTCACACCACTCATTTCTATCAGTAAAAAATTTCACGCTACTAACTGACGATAAACAAGACGCAAAAACTAAATGAACACGTGCGAAAGTGAAAGAGGACGAAGAAGTTAAAGAATGACGTGTCAGGAAGAAGCGTGTTCGTACGAGAATGAGTTAGCAGGAGGAAGTGGACGATTCATTTCTCGGAAAATTAGGGGTTGAACCGGTAGAGATTGCACGTGGAGGAAGAAAGAAAAAAAATATATATTCTGTAACCTCCGCCGTCACGGCTGACTAGTTTCACGAAATGAATGTCTCGATCGAACATCAACATCGATTTTACATGCATGACAAGCGTGCAAATGTTTCTCTTTAAATTTTTTGTGAGTCCGGAATGAGCACGGATAATACAGAGTATAATGTACATCCGGTATTCTTTTCTATCATATGCAACTTCTGGGCAAACAAAAACTTACTGAGAAAATTAGGTACTTTTTAAAGTCCCTTTTCTAAAAAAAAACAAGCACTTTTAAAGTGTTTAAAAATGGATTTCAAATTTAAGCACTTTGCATGACGCTACGCACCCTGTTGACCGGCACCTTTTTGACTTGGCGCCCCACGGCCTTGCACATATGGACGGCGCGGTCCTGCTTTTGACGGGCTACTGCAATCGATTAGAATTTCCAATTGCAGTAAAACCCGGTTAACCGAAATGCTTCTGAAATCGCAAACAAACAAAAAAAAAAACGTACTGTACTGCACAGAAGTAATCGCGAAGGCGAATCATTTTTTGAAACGATATAAATAAATGCAGTCAACGCTCGTTATAACGACCACACATTATAAAGACCATTCCATTATAACGACCAGTAATAAAATCCCCAACTGTGTTTCCCTATACACTCCATGTTATTTTACTTCCGATATAACGACCGTCCAGTGTCCTCTAATCCCAATATAACATCCGAATTCAGCGGACACTCTTCCCCGTATTTTTCCAAAAAGAATATGTTTCTAGACGTAAATGACTTTGATTATTGTATTGCCTAGCTTCGTAGATGTAGAGTCTTTAAATTACCACTCACCACATCGCGGAAATTAGAATAGACTAGAATAAAAAAAATTTCAAGTGCTATTGAGACTTTAAAATGTTCTTTTTGAAAGGCAAGAAAATACAAAACATTATTTATCATCTTTAACTGAAATGGAAAATTATGTTTTGTAAAAATCACATATACAGAAAAGTCATACAACCGTTTCTGATTTTTTCTTAAGAAAATAAATTTGAAAGTATATAACACCCTTTATTTTCTACTTTAAAATTTGTTTTAGAAATATATTTTTAACCCTCTGCCTACTAATAGTTCTCAAAATCTGAGTACAGTTGTATACGTACTTATATTGTATGTTGCTTACTAATTGATCTGTGGAATAGATTCGTCCGCCCGTTCTCCTCACTACGGGTGGTGGGAGATATGAATGGAAGGCCTTTCATCTCGTATCTCTCCCTTAAGGCTCCCTTAATGACCACTCGCCCAACTGCTTCTCCCCCTTTCGGAACAGCAACCGGCCGAAATCCGCCCCATTAGTATAGAAGTTGCATGGCCGGTTACAGGCGGATTAGGAGTCAGAGTGTTAATCGATAAAATTTTATTTTAAATATCAATGATAAAAAATAGTTTGAGTATTTGTTGCAATCTCTTTAAAAATCGCATATTTTTACGCAGCTGCTGAGAGTGCATGTGTACATCTTTAATTATATCCACTATAACGACCACTCGTTATAAAGAACTTTTGCTGTGGGACGCAGAGGATCGTTATAACGAGCGTCGACTGTAATATTGAACCAATCTTAAGCCGAGTTCCTACGGCCTGTTGCTTCGGTCGCGGTTTGCGTTATTCCCCGTCATCGGAACAGGAAGAATCGATGTGGCTCGTGGGCTTGTAAGTGCATCTGTTGTTACCCGCGTTATGGCGGTACTGTTCAGCAACGGATTCCAAGACTACCACTTTTGGACGATTTTACACCGGAAAGGGGCATCAGGCAATGAATCATATGAGCGCATTTCCGGAGTTCTTTGTTAGATCACGCTCAGTAAAATGTAAACATCACCCTTCCATTCTTCACTTTCCCCCTATTTTGATGAAAACAACTCCGCCCGGCGCATGCGCAAAGGGTTTCCGAATCCGTTGCTATACAATAAATAGCTTGCACGTCAAAGTAGTGGCCAGACGGCGTGAGTGCATCCGTTTACTCGAGAGATTTGCCAAGCCACGCGCCGTAGGAACAGCGCGATTGGTCGGAATTCCACAAACCACAGTCCACAAGTACGCAGCTCGAGGTTTGCCAAGCCATAAGCCGTGGGAACAAGGAGGTAGAAAGCTGCGAAACATTTTTTTACTATTTTTCATAACGACTCCAAATTAAAATTGACTATATATCAAATATATATATTTGAATTTAGTGACTTTTGCTTGAACAACGGCGACATGTACTTTTTATTGGGCTATCCATGATTACCCTGTGTAGAGCACGTAACAAATATTTCAAGAAATGATTTGTGTAGATTTGTTGCTAATCAATATTGAATAGTATGAACCTTTTTATAAAATGGCTTTCTTGCATTAAACATGTCATTGTTGAAGTAAAAATTACTATCCGATTTCAATTTCAAATCACAATAAAATAGCAAAATATACTACATATATATTTAAAATAATTGGGAAAACAAGGGGATCAGTACCCCAGCCCTAACCACTGGACCGATTTCAACAGTTTTTATTTCAAATGAAAGCTTATGAACTCTAGATATATCATTAAGGGTCACCTGCCCACCACCACCCTCAATTTTCGAAAAAAATCGAAAAAATACTTCTCCACTGTACATTCTCCAAGGGGAAAAACTTTCACAGTCCCCCAGCCCAAACCACAGAATTGATTTCGACAGCTTTTATTTCATATGAAAGTTTATAACCTCTGGCTTTGTCCAAAAAGGCGGACGGCTCCCCCCCCCCCCCTCCAAATTCGAGAGAAATCGAAACACACTACTTCACTGTATATTCTCTATGGGTGAAAAGCCTGTACAGTAGGGTGGATCGAAAAGTATAGGAAGATTATTTTAGGGAGATATTACTTTTGGCGTGGGGTGGGAAAGTTGTCTTAAGTATATTAGTTATATAATTTTTTTTTTATTGAAATCCATTTATATCTTCCCGTGCCCAGAAAATTGTTAAAAATTCAAATTTTTTTATGAAAATTTACAATTTTTTTTTGTTAAAATTATTTTTTGCGTGGGGTGGGAAAGTTGTGCCTTAGGTATATTAGTTTACATATATTTTTTTATTGAAATCCATTCATAACTTCCAGTGCCCCTCCCCCCCCCAAAAAAATGGGGGGGGGGAATTTATAAAAAAAAATTTTCAAAATTTCCTTTAGCACCGAGTAAGAAAGTTTTGCTTCGGGTATATTAGTTGACGTTTTTTTTTTTTTTAAATTATTATTCAAATTTATTCATATCTTCTGGTGGCCCAAGCGTCCCCAAAATAGTTAAAAATTGACATTTTTACGATTTTGACTCAAACAACAAGGGAGGGAGGAATAAAAGAAAGTTTTTGCCTAAGTTTCCCCTGTCGCGATGTGTTTTTGTTTAGGAAAAGTCAAGATTGTAGCATAGTTCATCTCTGCCTTCAAAATAAAGTAAAATTGTGTTATATTGTAAAATATAAAAAAGAAAAAAAGGTAGTTCTGGGTCCCTGAATAATATTACACGAACGAAAATAATTTTATTCATTTAATAATAAAAAATAAATAATTCTTCATTGTCTCCTATACGTTTTTCCCAGTAAAATCGATTCTTTAACGCATTTTTTATTTTTAATTCAAAATTTGCATAAAATCCTTTTTTTTTGCAAATATTTAAGTGTCTTGGAGCACCGGAAGAAATTAAACAAAGTTGAAAAAATTTTGCATGTATGCTAGTACACTTAAAAGACAACTTTTGCACCCTATGCCGATTATTTTATCCACACTTTGATTTTTTGATCCACCCTAACAGACAGTGTGCGAAGCCCACTGGTCCAAGTTCAATGGTCTGGTGCGAAGCCACTGGTCCAAGTTCAACAATTTGTTATACCCCCATACCATATTTTAATCTCTAAAGTGACATAAAGTCAATGTTTTGACTTCATGGCACCTCTTAAGACTGGTACCCGGGGCATCTATACCCGTCTTGCCCCCTGGTCATTATGTTACTGATGATGAAACAACAATCTTGCTTCAAAATAATACAGAGAAAAATACATGATGGTTGAAAATATTTGAGTAATCTATGAGCAAAAGTAATTGTACACACACATGCAAAAAAAGAGAAAAGCTTTAGAACTAACAAAATGTATTTAGGCTATGTAATTACTAAACTACAAGTTTCCAAAACAGACTTTTTATTAAAAAAAAAATAAGTTGATTTGAACCTCTAGTCCAAAATATTGTAGTATGATAATGATTTAGTCTTGATTCTTCTACCTTCATATTATTTAAAACAATTTACTATTAATTATATAGCAATGATAATGAGCTCATAAAAAATATATTTAATATTGTAAATGCAGCAAACTAAAACAAAGTAAAATATACTCAAAAATATTTTTAAAAATTAGAGAAAAATAAAATTAGTATCACTGAAAAAATGATTTTTAAATGATGTAAAAATGGCTTTCGTGCAATAATATGCTCCAATGCTACTGTGGAAAAACATTAACACATAATTAATTTTTAATTAAAATTTTGAAAAACCCTTTTTAATAGGAGTGGCGCTAGTGACTGCCTGACTGAGATGGGGAGCACGATCTGCCCGACTTTCTGTGTGTGGGGGGGAAAAGTATAATGAAATTGGTCTCAAATTTTCATCAGATCTTTATTTATCAAATAGTCGAATATCTCATTGCGTGAACAAGGCACAAAAATTTTCCCTGATAGGGGAGCCCTGCCCCCCCCCCCTGGTGCCACTCCTGCTTATTAGTGAGAAACTATTATCCAAGAAGTAACTACGTGTCAAATTTGGTACTTCCAGGTGCCTGTAAAAAACTTTTTACATCATACAATTTATAAAAAATATCCTATGAACATTATCATGTTCAAAAAAAAAAAAAAAAATCTGAAGCTGTACACAAATTAGAATATTAAACCCTGAACAAAAATATTAACTTTTAGATTTTTATGTGTGACTAGTTACCAATTGTTTGATTTCTTGAGTTAGGTAATTAGTAACAAATCACAGTAGTAAAAATTGTATATCTGGTTTCATATTTTAGGATAATTCTTTTAGATAAAAAATTAAGACAAAATCAAAACATAACTCTAAACAAGAATTATCAAAACAAAGCATAAATATATTTTCAGAATGATCATTCCAAAAGAATAATAAGTTCACAGATTTCAAACTTTGAATTAAGCTTCTTCATACAATTTATCTGGTTTCTTACTGAACTGCACTCATGTGAACAATATGATGATCTATATTTATTAATAATTTCCATAGTATGTTTAAAACTCAACACCATTTATTTTTAAGCTGGCATATTTTAAATTCTATTAAAAATATCTTTGGAACATATGTTGTTCTAAGAAAATAAAGGATTCTTAACAACCTAAACCAGTGTTTCCCAACATGGGGCCCACGCCCCACAGGGAGGCAATTTAAAGAATAGACTTGCCCAGAATTTATAAACAGCCGCCTACTGTGATTTAACTAGTATATATAAACTGTCAGATTGAAATGGTTAATTTCTCATCAGGATCTACTTGCTGAATAATTTTCAAAAACATATATATAAAAGTATTTATGCCCTGCAACTTAAAAAAAAAAAAAAAAAGGCAAAATTACAAAAAATTATTTTCAATTATTAAATTTAAATTCTCCATTATATGTTTTGAAAATTAACTTACTGTGTTTCTCAACAAAATCCTAGTGACTTCTTCCTTAAACCTATAATTTAAGTTTCATCAGTGAACAATTCAATTTTTGAATAATAAAAATTATGTATATGTTACATAGGGGGCATAAAAATTTGAGAAAGGCTTAGGAAAGGCATGGCACAAAGAAGGTTGGGAAAAACTGGCTAAACTTTTGTGTCACATTAATTCTAACTCTTTCACGAATTTCCATTTCCATAGTTTATCTTAATTAGATAAACATTCCACTTTGAAGCTAAGCAAGTGCTATTTTGGGACAGACCTCAATATTCTGAATGATGGTCAGATGTCAGCTAGTAACCACCTTCCACACCAAAGGGAGGAAGGTCGAGTCATGACAGCATATTTAACATGTACCAGACATGCATGCATGGCAGATCTTCGGTGGTTCTAAGTTTTGAATCTTCTCTTCACTAACCTGAAACTTCACCACTTTACTCTATGAAACACCCTCGACTCCACAGATAAAGATCTCTGGTTTGCAGTTTGGGTGGGTATGCAATGGCGAATCCAGGATTCGGGTCGGGGGGCTGAGGTCATAAAAATTTTGTATCGTAGTGATGAATGTCAAACCTCATGGGTTCTGTGAACCTAAACTTTACAGACTTTCCTCACCCGACAATAAGAATCATAAAGAACACTACAATACTTTTGATAATTTAATAAAAAATACAATGAAATAAGCAGCCAAAAAATGTTTTCAACCGCGTCAATGCTACAAGTATGAGTGGAATAACTAGAAAAAAGTATGGAAAATTTCGAGCCTGCCAAGCCAGAAAGCAATGTTGTCACGATTTTATTATTTTTTTAATGATCATTAAGAACAAACAGTTGTAGTGATTTTAAATAAAATCAAGAATTTTGGTTTAGCTCTGGGGGAGGGCTGCAGCCCAATAGCCTCCCCCCCGGATTTGCCACTGTGGGTACGCATAGTAGAATTTTTATTGATTCCTTCCCCCTTTAAATAAATTTACAGTAGCAGCCTCCTGACAAACTTCAAGGCTGTTATATAATGTTATGATTAGGATATAAGATTTACAAGAATTCTAAAACTATTTTACAAGACACAAGCAATAATGTTTATTCAATGCAGAAACGTGGGATTTTGTGTGTGTGTGTAAACAGAATTAAAGATGCCTTTGTAAAAAAAATAATAGGTAATAAACAAAATAAATAAGTTACTAGCAGTTCTACTTGATCATAATTCTACAACAGAATGACTCCATAGCAATTTCTTTCTCCCTGTGTCTATGGCTCAACCAAGTTTATAATATATTACCTAAAATTGATTATTCCTTCTAGAAGCAAACTGATAAAATATATTTCTACATTTGATTTATCTTTGTTATGAGCTACCTACAAACGTCCTGCTTTTTACAACAAAAATTATTTATATTCATTTGTCAAAAATTTTTCAAAATCTTTAACCAAATAAATAAGTAACATTAAAGGGTCGTTAATGGGAAAACCTGGTTACTTATGCTCGCGACAGCTCAAACATTGCAAAACATGCCAGACATTTCGAAGGGGCTATTTTGAAACAAGAATTCAGTAATGTTGAACAAATGAAAACAAATTTATTTTAAAATCAAAACTATATCCGTTACTTTTTTAAATCGACTGTCAGCTAAACATATTAGTAACAGTTTCCATTTCCCGACGACAAAAAGAAATGAATCGATAAGAGTATAATTTTACTTTCAAAGTTGCCAGCTTGAAAAATCGTTTCTCTGCTCGAAGATAATAGCAATTTTTGAACAAAAGACTAGTTTCATAATTTATTCGGCAGAATTAAAAATATTTGTAGTGTAGTTTTGCTTATTTAATCAATATACTTACTATAAATTTAAAGAGTTGTTGGTTAAATTTTTTTATTGTGGTTTATAAAAACACGATGAAAAATTCTACCTTATTTCAAATGAGCTGATACTTGTAAATAACTGTTTAATAGAAACTATTGTCATCTTTTAATGCACTTCGTCCCATTTCCGTGCATGTTTTCAATCCTTTTAAGGTGAGAATAATTTTTTAATTTGAAACAAAAGAATCTGGCATCCACTTTAACTCTCCATAAATTCATCGGCCTCATCATTTCATCTCTAGTTTTAAAATCATGAGTACTATTTAGATTATTTAGCTGAAATTATCTTAGAAATTATTTAAAATTATTTATTGCATCGCAGTTACTTCTCTAAAGTGTTATTTTGCAATAACCAATCTTCTAAATGGCTCTCAAAAGAATCAAAAAGGAGTTAGAAGACTTGAAACGTGACCCGCCTGCTCAGTGCTCAGCCGGGCCTGTTGGAGATGATTTGTTTCATTGGCAAGCAACTATCATGGGGCCCCCTGATAGTCCGTATCAAGGTGGAGTATTTTTCTTGACCATACATTTTCCCACGGACTATCCTTTCAAGCCTCCAAAAGTAGCTTTCACAACACGCATCTACCACCCGAACATCAATAGCAATGGAAGTATTTGTTTGGACATTCTTCGTTCCCAGTGGTCACCTGCCTTAACTATATCTAAAGTCCTGTTGTCCATCTGTTCCTTATTGTGCGATCCGAACCCAGATGATCCTCTAGTGCCAGAAATCGCTAGAATCTACAAGACTGATCGTGAAAAATACAATGAACTCGCCCGAGAATGGAGCCGAAAATATGCCATGTGAACACACATGAAGCAGTTGCAGTTTTCTACGTTTGATGTATTTTAGACACATTATCTTTTTAGTAAAATATATCACGTTTCATCTTTGTTTATCAATTGCGTTTTTATAGGTCTTCTAAACGTCCTTTTTATTATATAAACTGTGCATGTAAGGTGCTCAGGCTTGTTTGTATTCTGTATAAAGGGGTTCAATTATCGATATGGGAAATGTAATTAAAGTATGCTTTTGTGGGGAAAAAAAATAACGATTCTTAAATAATTTCAATCAATTACCCACATTCAAATTTTGAAGTTTCATTTTTTGCTATTTGCTTTAAACATCATAACTCAGTGATTTAAATGCTTCACAATGCTAAAATATATACCTCCTCTTTGTGCCAAGAGATGTTTTTTTTTGTCAAAATTTTCAAAAAATAATTTCCTTTTTTACATGACTTTAGAGTTGAACTTAAAAGGATGGAATTTCTTAGTAAATTTGGCCATTTGCCAAATTATTGTCAATTGAGTGATTTTTAAAAAAGTTGATATTTAAAATGTTTTATATTGTTTATTTTGTTCAAAACCTTCCTTTCCAGCATTGTCTTCTATTACTGTTCTTTCTTTTTGAGTAATGTTTAATTATCAGTACATTTTGATAGATTTGATTTTATGTACCGGTGCCATAATAAGATGGAATTTTTTTTAAGGAAAGAAGCAGAATTGTGTTTATCTGATTGTTTTTATGGTTTTAGGTTTGATTAATTTTATTTGTCTGAATATTCTGTGAAATTATGTGTGTTTTGATCAGTTCCCATTATATTAAAATATTTTTCCTTTTTTTTATATTTTTTTTTATTTATTTAGGTTTTAAGATACTTAAAGAATATTGAATATGCAAAAAACGTTTTTTTTGCATTCTGAACTTAATGTTGAAAAATTATTTCTATATAAATTTTATCTCTCTTCTCCTATACATTGAAATTATATTACTAGTTTATCAAAGTAAAAACTTTATAATTATTATATGGTAGAATCTATATAAATTTAATATGTTCTAAAAGATTTAATCTTTTTGTTTTAATTATTTTTTATGCCTTTAAATACATGAGTTGCACGGCTAACCTTGGAAGCACAGATTTAAAGGAATTGTTAATTTTAAAATAAATGGCATTTATCTTTAAATCAAATGATTTTCTTGAAATACTATTTTTTTCAATCAAAAAATAAATGGAATTTGAATTATTTGACTGTATCTGATAATGATTAAGGTTTTATTCTTAATATCTGAAGAAAATTTATCACTTCAAATGTTTTGCTCAATAACTTATTTTATACAAACAAGTGATGCAATTATTCTTTTCTTTTGAAATGTGTGAATTTATTTACATAACTTCTGTATACCTGAATAAGTTAATTCTTTTTCAGATTCTACATACTGTTCTTTTTGCACAAGTATATAACATGAATTATAAAAAAAAATCTATTGGTATTTATTTACTGTTGTTAGGGTTTTTTATTTCTTTTAACCAGAGTTTCATTTAAAATTTTTGAGATAACATTCTTATTATGTGGCCATTTTCATCTTGGTCTGCTTATGAATTGTTTGTGGTTCATAACAGGAGCCCCAGTTTTTTGCCAGATTTTAAGAATTATAACTTGTTAGTAATGAATATAAATATTTTTCCTGTACCTTTATGAAAAAATAAATTTTATTTCCAATTTTTATTAAAGAACACTTATGTATTTTTAATCAGTTTTCTTTATAAAGAAACACCTGGTTAATTACCTGTTTTAAATATGTTAAGCAAGAACTGTAGTTGGATTTGCACTCACTGTAAAACATAGCTGTGTGATCTGTGAATGTTATGAATTTGGTAGGCTGAAAAATAAATGTTTAATCTAATTGCTTTTTGGAATATATTTTTGTCTGAACCTCAATTGTTGTTTTTCTGTTTTGTTATATTTAGTATTCACAAGTAAAATTATTTCTCTGCAGTTTATCCTTTGAAGGCTTTTCTTGGAGATCTCTGAAATGCTAATTTATCCTCATTTATTAAAGATTCAGGGTTTTTTAAAATTAAATTTGATTTCATTTTGTTTTGTACTTTGTTTCAATTTCTGTAACTTTTGGGCTTTCTTACAATGCTGATCAATAGGCTGTATTTTTTCCCTTGCTTTGATTACTAATTAATTGTAAAGAAATTATTCTAATTTACGAAAATCTGACATGTTATGGCTAAACATGGTATGCCTTTAAATTAGCACCAAACCCAATTTGTTTCACAATAATAATAAAATTTATTATTTTCTTGAAATGTTGAATTCATTCTGAAAAATTATAGAATATTTAGGTTTCACTTTACATTATGTGAATTGTGCTGAGAAATTTTGACAGTTATTGAAATTAAACTTGTGAAAAGGCAAATTCTCGCATTTAAATAGCATCAAACCTCAACAGTGTTTGCTCTATCTGGTTACAAATTTGAGGTCCTTGTGTCTTGTTTCCAACGAGAGCTTAACTTTTCAAATTTCATCTCTCGTCGATATTGATTTTCAGTATTTGTAAAGAAGAAGAAAATGGAGCATCTGCTTTTTCAGTATTTATCTTTTGAGCATCAAAGAAATATTTTTCTTTATGAAAATTGACGTTTATCTTTATCTCTCTCATGGTTATTGGACTTAACTTGAAGATGTGGAAAAGAAAACTTTAACCATACACTCGCACATTAATTTTTGTTGCATTCATAATAATTGACTTCAAATCCTTTTATCTTTTTTTCCCTTTGGTTTTATCACTTCTAATGTCCAATTTTTGGTTGGAATCGGGAATAATTTCAGATACAGCAGTTACTGAGCAACATACTTCTCAAACAATATCATCAAAGGCCATTGTTTATATTTCTTTAAACTCAAGTAAAAGTTATTTTGTCATTCTTTCTTTGCTTCTGTATATATATAAATATATTTAAGCCCTTTTTTATCTACTTGTTATATATGAAATATTTAATTTATCTTCTAATAAGCAAAGAAATTATTCAGAAATTTATGTAATTCTTTTCTATAAATGAAAAAAAAAAAAAAGATGCACATAAAATTGTAGAATTTTTACCGATCCGAAGGAAATTTTCTTTCAAGAAAACATAAGTTTTGTGGCAAAAATTAAAATGTTTTCCTTTTGTTTTATCTCTTCATAATTATAGAAAAAATATAGCTCAGTCTGTTTTGTTTTTTTACTAAAGTTTTCTAGCATATTATTTCTTCAAAATTACTTGGTAAGAATCTGAATTGTTCAGTTTTGTGCAGTATTTTTCAAAGCTTCCATAGTTCTTTTATTTAAAACATATTTTTGGTTTATTTTATTGTGTTCATAGAAAGTAGTAGTTTGAATTAAAAATTAGTTTCATTTCCTTTCAATATCAACATGCAATTTATATTTTTGAAGTAAAATTTGTGTATTGTATATCTAAGAACTAGAAAGTAGCATAATGATCTCCTTATTGTAAATTATAAAAATGAATTAATTGGAATTTCAGGTGTTTTCTATCTTCCCTGAAATGGAATTTTTTACACAACTTTTTAGGTCTTTTTAAAAATTTTAATTTTGAAAAAATTTTAGTATTTGAATTAGTAAAGATGCCAAAGGGTGATTTCAAAAAATGTATAGGAAAGAAGCATGTTCTGAGTGGATTTGTTGGTAAGAAATGTTCTGTAGGCTTGTAAACATGGTTTTATGTAAAAAGTAACTGCAATTATTTTTTTTAAAGTTGCATTTTCCTGTAGACTTAGTAAGCCAGAAATAAATGAATATGGAATAAATAATATATACAAATAATAACTATATGTACTAAAAATAATTATTACTAAGTAAAAAATATTTTGCAAATAATGACTTCTAAAGAGGTAAAAAAGTTAAGAAAATAGAGACACAGGATTTTTGTATTTGCTCTAATGTAGAAATTAAATTGAACAAGATGATTTTATTGCCAGATTTACAAGTGGTTTCCTGCTGCTGCTTGAAATTGTTTTTTTTCTGTTTTAAATTAGTTTGGATGTCTGGCTTTGAATAATAGAATGTTTTTTTTTTCTTCTTTCAGTTTTAAGCATTTATCTGTAAGAAGTGGTTAGTCTTTTTTTAATATCATATTAGATCCCTTTTTGTATATAAATATGGGTACTGTTCCTATATGATGCTATTCTTAACCTTTTGTGGCGCAAGGCATTAAACTTTTTGAAATATGATGAAAAAACATCACGAGTAGGTTTAGTTTATTGTATGGGCATAGAATTTACATTTTTTAAAAAAAAAACTTACTTCATTCCAAGGGGGTTGTCATCTCCCTTTGGGGTCACCTCCCTCATATGAGAACCCCCTTAGATACGGCCACCTTGATACACTCAAAAAATATTGTTGAATCTTACAGAAAATCATAAATTAAAACTTTAAGAATATTGGAGGGAAATTTTCCGAGTTAATTTGCTAAAAATGTAAACGTCCAGAACTGAAAAAAATTCTTATATCTGAGTTAAGGAATTTTCCCAGATTTTATCTCTAATAATTTTTATTCTGAAACGAAATCTCATAAGACTGCTATATGCATTCTAAAAGAAGTACTGTTAGCCCTATCCTAAATCTATTATTTTCCATTTATAGTTGAATTTAACAATTGAGAAGCGAGTGAAATTAGGTGTGCCATCAGCTGGCACACTGCACCGCAAAGGGTTAATAGGGATGTAAGTTCTGCTCTTGGTGTTGGAGAAGGTTATGCATCTAAATTTCTTTGGAGATACAATGAAACTGCAGAATTTTCTCTGCAAAGAAAAGGTGTGTTTGGTGAATCACACTAAGGTCAGACAACATTGATGCTTCATAAAGTGAATAAGACATTAAAAACTTTTGAAGCAAATTTATCATGCGATTAAAAATCTACACTGTGCACCACAAATAACTGATAAAAAGTAATTTCATGTGGTGAGAGTCATCTGTTGGATTCTGGTAGATACGCCAATTGTTAAAAAAAGTAGGTTTGAACTATAAACTTTAAAATAATATTTTGATTAACAAACTTCATTAATGAACATACATTTTGAAGTGCATTAGAAGTTCAGAAAGTGAATACGACAAACATCTTTTGAAACAATAAAATGGATAGCATGTGATAAAAAAATATACACTGAGGAGCACAAATAACTGCGAAAAAGTAATTTCCTTTAGCGAGATTCATCTGTGGTTCCTAGTCAACTAGCCCTAGTGTGGTTCCTAGCTATTAAAGTAGTTGTGAACTATAAACATTTAAGTAATTTTAATAATTAATTTTTAATTAAATAATTTACTAGTAATATTTTGATCAAGAGCCTTCAAAATACATTCTAAAGCAATTTTTTTTTTTTTAAACTTGGGGTGGGGGTGATTAAAGGAATTCAGTTTTTGTGAAAGAGATGGTGTGAATGTATTGAAATGTAATGACAAGCTATTTCATTTAATATTTGAACAACTTGGTCCATGCCACAATTGAATATCTCTAGTTAAATTTTTATTAGAAGACAGAATCAATATGCTAGATTGACCAGGGGATTCTGATCTTAACTCCATGAAGAAGAGTTTTTGCCAAATAGGCTTTCAGTGAAAGTTATATATATATTTAATGTTATACTTGTGTGATTTCATTAAGTGAAAAATATGTTTGCCACCTTAGTACAGTCAATGCTAAAATGTTTTTAAGATGTAATTTTTGCTTAACTGAAGGCACATTTCCTGTTATTTTTCCGTTATCTGTATACAGGGTGACAATTATTAATCTATATGAAATAAAAAATAAAATTTTGAAAAACTACTGAGTTTAAAAGTAATTACAGATATTTGGATTTAGTTTATGGCATGTTCGATGTGCTTGCCATCAATGGCTATGACGTGGCGCAGACGAAGAGCAAAATTCTGCAAAAATCGCTGAAGTGTCGAGGCATTGACACTACTAGTTCTCTTGAACTTTTCAGTCACATTTTTGATTGTTATAACACTTGGAATGGTTGTCTTCAGCTTGTGCTCAGTTGCAAATTTCCTTTGAGCCACAATCGTGCTGTTATTGCTCGAATAGTAGGCCTTGACGATTGATATACGCTCAGAAAAGCTGTATTTCGACATTTTCAATGAAGAATGAACAACAATAAATGTGTGCATGGCTAAAACAAAATCCCAACATGCCCTGCATTCAACTGCCAAGTTTTAACTGAGTCTCGCCAACGGTTCAAAAGTTATCAAGGTTTTTTTTTCCATACAGCTTAATAATTGTCACCCTGTATATAAAGCGATGGACATTAAAATATCTGAAAATGGAAAGTTCCTCCACTTAATCTTAACTAATTTGCGTACAGTATTAGAGGGGGGTTGGAAATCTTTAAATGCTGAATTGTAAATAGTGAAATGAAAATTATACTTAATACTAAAGACTGCTCTTGAAAACTTGGGGAGTAGAACAAAGCAAATGTTGGTTTTAAAAACATTTGTAAATTTCCTATATGGAAGTATCAATTTCACTATATCCTTCATTTGTAAGTCTACTTCTACATTTGTTGTATTTTTATGATACAACAAAGTTTTGTTTTCAGATAATTAACACTGATTACGAAAAATACAAAACAATTTTTGTAAAAAAATATTTTGGGCATTTTTATACTTTCATAGTAATTATTAACTTCCTTTTTACATTTTGTGAAACTGAATATTAATAATCTAATTATGGATTTGCTTTGTAAATATTGAGCCAATTTCTTTTATGCTTCTAGTAGCATTTATTTGGAAACTGTTGTTTCATTATGCAATAGAAAAAGCATGCATTGATTTCTATAAATCTGATCTGATGCAATTAAATTGCTTCACAATACCTTTATAATTATTGAATGTACTAGAAAATCACCCGACATGGTATGACAGCTGCAAATTGCCTCTTCATTCAAGAGATTTCCCGTCAAATTTGACGTGTTTAAATAGATATATATGCGAAAGAAATTTTTTTAACATTGATTGAAAACAAATCAAATAAACATGTTTTATGATAGGAAATATTTTTTTATTTACATATTTCTTTATTCAAAGAACCTCTTGGTAAACAACATTCCGTGTGAAGTATTTTTCGTTGTTTAACAATTTTATTATAATTCAATAACCATGAAATTCTCGACTTGTCAAACGTAAGTTAAAATTTCAAAGGAATTCTTTTTCGAAATTCTAATCAAAACAAAGCACTTCTCTGCTTGTCAAACATTGCCAAAAAATATTATCAAATTATATCATCATGATTGCAATAAATAATCAGATGCATCGTGGCGTCCAAACTATATCACGTGCATGATATACCACTGGCGTGATTTACTATTCTCTATTAAAAAACGGAAATTAATTTGAAATATATGATTAATATAATTTAAAATTTCTCGGGAACTATTGATCATAGCGAGATAAATTTTATATCGATTGATAGCAAATTTTATTTCACTATTTTAGAGCTATTAAATTTGAAATTAGAATGACAATTACTCTTTTAAATTTAAAATTACTGAAATTTAGGTTCTCTAACAATGAAATAATGCTGTTTAACATCTCACAGTGCTATGACACAAGTTTTATTGTTGATGACATCATAACGTTATCGAGAGACAGATCAGGCCTATTATATTAGTAAAACTTTTTTATATAATGGAATCTTAACTTATGTGAGCCATGAATTTTTCAGTGGTATACACATTTTAACTACTCTTGTTTAAGAAATATCTCAAAAGATTATATTTATCGGTATCTGTCTTTCTTAGTTTCAAATAGCAGTTAAAAAGAAAATTATTCACTGAATTTAAATTGAAGTGCGAACAAAAGAATAGTAAATTTTGTTCACAATATTCATCATATCATATGTGTCATGATAATTTTTTTAGTGCATGTCAATGCACCAATGGAATGGTTAGTGTGCTTGCTGTAATTTCTTGTTAGTAAGGAAGTTAAGTTTGTTCATTTAACTTTTCTGTTGTTGACAACAAAATTTTTTGTTATCAATCTTTGTGTAAGTAAATTCCATGGCGAGTTCCTTCCTTAATATTGAACATATCCAAAGAATGAAAATCAGTTAGAATTGCATTAATTATAGACCTTTCCTAGGTCCTTATTACTTAGCTTTTTCTTTAAAAAATTCTGGTTTGGTTGAATTTTAGATAATGAGTTCATAGTATTGCATCTGTTCATTTATTTATTTGTTTTTGAGAATGTAGTCATTTTAAAGATTCCAAAGTAAAATCAAGTTGCAGTTTGCAGTAAGATTTTAACTTAAATCTTTACTTCTTGTTTCAAGAATGACAACTATACAAACTCGATTTTATGTTAAAATTACATGAAATTACACACTTTGACATGTTTCAGGTATTTGCAAACATGTAATTGACATGTCTTTGTACACTTTTATTTAACTTGTTTCAA
>BGPR01023017.1:11102-21991 GCA_013235015.1 Araneus ventricosus | reverse complement strand
TTATTATATCTCCCCTTAAAAGCTAAAGTACTTTCATACAAATTCTCACCTTATTTGATGAAACTTTGTAATTTTAAGTATATGTCTAGGATCAGTATTTAAGGAAATAAACGCTTGTTCCACTTTTTTGGGACACCCTGAATATATATATATATATGTTGTTTTCATTTATTAACGAAGTGAACGCAAATGACCACGTAAAAATGAAGCTAATGAAATATAAAAAATGAAACTATCGTCAGAATTTTTAAATTTTTCTTTTCATTTCTAGAAATAGTCAATGTAGGTTGCTCTAGTGGCGTTGCGAGGGCAAATACCGCTGGAGACGTAATTTGACTTTTTCGCTCCGAGTCATAATCAGTAGCATGGTATTATTTCTTAACCTACTCAGCATTTTTGGCTGTAAAAAGTGACATAGGATTACTCTCTTTCTGAAAACGGGACATTTCGGAGACTACGCCACTGGATTACTCTCTTTCTGAAAAACTGTACATTTCTGAGTCCCGAGGCTGTGCTTGGGGAAAACGGGACACGTTACCTAAAAACGGGATGGTCCCTTTCAAAACGGGACGTATAGCCGCATTAGCAATACTCTGTAAATTGTTTCATGTGTGATACGAAAAGCGATAAGTGAACAAAAAACAGAGAAAAGATACTATAAAGAGTTACTATTAGAGAGACGGAAGGATGGGCAGACTTACGAAGGGACACACAGACAGACGGACGGAAGAACGGACAGATAAAAAGACTGGCTTTTTTTCTGCAAATTGCGTGATATAAAAATCGCTACTCATAGAATGCAATCTTCGAGGCAATCAAGCCAGACGAATCAAGCTTAAAACTCATGCTATGATGGCTCGGACTTAAGAGTTTCTTAATTGTCTTTCGCTGTAGTTTGTTTATTCATTTCATACAAAAATATCTCGAATAAGCAAGGGAAATAAAAATTGATTTTCTTACGTTTAGAAAAAAAAGTGCTATCTAATGTAAGCAAAATGTAAATATTTTAACCTAAAATTGTTTTTTACTGGAAAAGAAATAGCCTAGGAATGTCTAGAAATCCTTTTTCCAAATGTATTTATCTCTTTTCATGTGGTATAGAATAGATGTAGCACTTTGTTCATAAATCGAGATTCGCATTGGCTTTGAAACCGAAACTCGTCAGCATAAAAATTCAATAAACCGGAGGCTGTAGCCTTTTATTTGTCGATGGAAAATTTTATTATTAATACTGTAGAGTGATCCTTAGATCTCGGAATTTGATCAATATCTTTTTGTGCTTTTCTGTTACAGATTTATTTCATTTGAAATATTTACTGACTATTCGGAAACTCTGTGAGTAAATAAGATATTGCATATTGTCAAGCTAGTCCAAGTTACTAAAAGAGACATAGACGCAAATACTTGAATTTTATGATTGTTACAACTAAGTGTTTCAGAGGATTTTTAAGTCAAAAATAGACTGTAATAAATGCGTTTAATTAATTTGATACAAAATAAATGCTTCTAGTAAAATATTTCGGCCAATATTTTGTTTCGAAAATAAAAGTAATTCTTTTTAACAGACTTTAGTTAATAGTAATTTATTTGATGTATATAATTCTTAGCAGGTAAGCACACTTTATATTTACAGTGTAAGAAAAATCAGTGGGAATGCTCTGCGGGATGGGAAAAACCTACCGGTTTTAACCAAAAACCGATATTTTTGTATCGATTAACCGGTTTTTTTTCGGTATTTTTTTGTCCCGGTTGTAATAGGTTATTTTTTAAATCCAATAACCGGATAAAAAACCGGCGGCAAAATCAGTTATCGGAAGATAGGCTGAAATGGTCTAAAATAGTGATAGTCATGCTTTCATAACTCGGTCAGTTTTTATCGCAAAAGAGTGGGACATTTTGTTTAAAATTTTAGTGTGACAAAAATATTTAACTAAATATGACAAATAGGACAGAGAGACTGTACAAAAATTAAGACAATTATTTTTTTAGCATCATACTTTTTGGCACAAACAACATAAAATACGATTATTCGCGTCTGTATTATCTAATTTCTTCATATTATGCCGGGTTCGACAAATAAATCGATACTTTTCCCAAATATTTATTTTCACATCACATTAACGAAAATACGGACATAAAACGCATCACGAAAAAGAGCAGACGAAGAACTGTTGCTAGAACACATTTAACAGAATTCCGGAGGAACTTTTTAAAAAAGTTTAAAAGCAAATGATTCAAGATTTGTGTAAGGAACGCCATATTCTGAGCTGTCTTGGCCTATTCTTTCTCGTTCTCGTTGTTGTTCCTGTCTGCCATTGTGTCGCAATCACTTGTAAGGAAATCTTTTAGCAAGTGCGGCGGAAGAGGAGCGCAACACTTCATTTGTTTGAAAATTTCTTTTGAGAGCAGAAAAAAATTCGCATGCCTGAATTGTCATATATAGCCAAAAAATATTTTTCTTTAGTTGGATGTCCTGTGGCTTCTGAAAGATTAGTATCATTGTTGAATGATGTTGTTTCCGATGAGCATCCCACATCGCTGAAAATCTTATGAACAATTAAATATCGGCCTATGAATTGATTTCCTGTAAAAACGATATTAATACAAATTTTGTCTACAAACGGCGTTTGTTTTTTTTATAAAAAAAACAACCGAAAACCGGTTATTTTTAGCGGTTAAAACCGCTAGGTAAAACCGGAAGTGAAAAAACCCGAATAACCGAAAACCGGTTATTTTTGCAACAACCGCCATCCCTTATGCTCTGTCCCCAGCTTTCTCATATATACGGTATGGTGCATTTTATATTTAGCTTCGTCGTACTGTGAAGAGAATCGAGTATGCATTTTGGATCTCTTTCCCCTTCTCCGATTAGATCCAAAATGTGACTCATTAACACATTTAGTGCCAAGACCATATACCACATTTCGTTCACCTAACCTTAGCCTAGCGACCCGGGATTTAAAATCGGAAAAAAATTATGGCTGAGGTTTTATTGATTTAATCACTTCTTTTCGGATCGATTTTAACTACCCCAAATTTTTCTTCACCGCCGAGGTGAGCTTCGGCTGCTAGGGGGACAAAATGAAGTGAAGTGGGGTGTTTTAACAGTTTTACCTAGATAAGTTTGTCTAGTACTGGTTTAGTTTAGTTAGACCAATTTCCCGTTTAGAAGCTGCATGAATGCTATTTTGGAACGGTCTTCCTAATTTTGACCCGTGGTCGGTTAAAGAGGATGCCACCTTAGCTGGTATGTCCCCTGCCAACTTCCACACCACACTAGTGCTCTGGTATTGATGCACTGACATGCATTCAGGGTGCCCACTTAAATTGGGGTCACTTCCCCTTAACGACTGCAGCTATAGTCATGGAAGTGGTGTCTACGTATAATAAAACGGCTATGCGATGAGAACGCTTACAGCGCCATCTGGTGGAAAACTCCGGAGTTAGCGTTCCTATCTCAAATCTGGTACAAGTTAGAGGAAAATAAGCCAATTAAAAATTGTAGATCATTATCGATTTAATATAAAAAGATACATTGAGGACATTAATACGAAGAACAGAACACTTAAAACGCATGTTTATTTGTTGGCGATTTCCAACACTGCTACGTGTCGAAAAATGTTAAAAAAAGAAAGAAAAAAACCCCCCAACTAGTTATAAAAATATACCTTTATTTTTGGCGTTCAAACTGCTCTCCGTAAGTTAAAACACAGATTAGGGCCCTTTTTTGCATTTCATGTTTAGTATATCAGTTGGAGAAAGCAATAGTAATACGTCATCGATGATACTGCAATGTTGTCGGAAAAGTCACATAAGCCTGCTGTTTGAATTTTTCCCACAAGAAAAAGTATATTAGGGTCATTTTTGTCCGAAAGGTAACATTTTCTCCCTTTGTCCATGTTTTGTGATGTCACAATTTCGGAAATTGCGTAGAAACAACTGCGCATTTTAAGTATCCTGTTCGTATTAATGTCCCTAAGCTGTCTCTTTGTATTAAGCCAATAATGCTCTACAATTTTGTCAATGACTTTTTCCCTCTGTCTTGTACCGTTTTTAAGATATAAACGCAAACTCCAGAGTTTTCCACCAGGGGCGCAGTAAGTAGTCTCGTCACGTAGCGCATAGCCATTTTGCTATACCTAGACATCACTTTCATGACTATAGCTGCCGTTGTTCTGAAGTTAAGGATGTGTGACCCTTATTTAAGTGGGCACCGTGTATATGATATAAAAGTGGATACTTTTCCATAAAACCTTATTTAGACAATTTCTTTGATTGTATGCATTGTCTTTTGGAAGAATGACGTAGTTTTTTGAAAATTGAAAAATCATTGCAAATTCGATAGGAGTTTGTAATCATACTACTAAAACAAAATATGTAGTTTTTGTATTCATTCTATGAAAAATTTCATGCTCTACAGCATTAATGCACTCGAGTTTTGGAATGAATGCGTTGTTTTCGAGCAATCTAGGAAAAACTGATCCCTCCCTCCCCAGTTGACTTCAATTTTTCTCCCTAGCAGCTGAAACTCGCCTCGCCGGAGAGGGAAAACTTGGGATAGTCATTCGTGTCATAAATGAAGTGATTAAATCAATAAAATCTTAGCCATGACTTTTTTCCGATATATGTATTTTTTTAACTCCCTGGTCACTGGACTACTTGTTGCATTTTAGAGTTAACGCGTTCGCATACACACGAAGATGCAGACCAACACAAGGTTAAACCTCAGACGTTTTTGATCGAATGATGCAGATCTACAAATCTAGTGACACAACCATATGCTGAATTTCATCAACCTAGGTCGATGTCCTTTTTGAGTATCGTGTTCCATTTCACGCGGACAAGCAGACAGACTTTTTGACTGCGGATTGCTACCAAAATTTGTTACAGGTTCACAATTTTGGCGTACAGACCGCACACCGGATTCGTCCCTCTAATTATCACATTCAAAGGAAGATATAATTCAAGAAATAGTTTTTTCCCGACATCGGAAGGGAAAACTGATCAAAATACCGAGATGGAATTTTTGACGATTGCAGTCCTTTCTTTTATTGTACGAGAGAATGAAAAAAAAATCCTGTTAGACCTGGTACTTGACTTGATTTAACATTTAATTATATTAAATTACTTATATGGTCTGTTTTTATCAATCAGATATTTTCTTCTACAGCTGGATGATTTTTTTCATGTAGAACAGATTGAAAATAAAAAAAGCGAGTGAATAATGCTTTTTATTTACTTATGTTTCTATTAGCTTAAAACAAGGCGCAAACGTCTAAAAACAGGATGATAAAGTAAAAACAAATAGCACTAAGAAAACATTTTAAAAAGTGGCTAGAAAAATAACAGATGAATTATCTCATCTGTTATTGAATCATTCAAATCATTCTTGAATATTCATTCAAATATATGAGACGTCAACCTTTATTGATTTTCAACAACAATTTGTTTTTAATTTTCTAAAATAACAAAAGACCTGAAGCGAACGCGAAATATACAGATAAGATATCTTATCCATATATTTAAAATAAATTCTCAAGATCATGAGACAGTCCCCCCCAGCTCCAACCACTATACCGATTTCGACAATTTTTATTTCATATGAAAGCTTATGACGTCTAGATATGTCATCAATGACTGCCTTCCCATCACCACTCTCCATTTTCGAGAGAAATCGAAAAATAAGACTTTGGCAGAGTCTACAACCTCGGCCTCTACATCCGCCAATTCGCCAATTTATTTCGCCAAGTTGCAAGCATAGCCACAGGCCATTAATATTACGGGCTAAAAGCTGGTCGCTGGAGGCGGCTAGTCTTTTGAAAAAGTAACGCAATTAGTTTTATAAAAAAATATTGTACGAGTTACAACCCATTTCCTTTCGATATGCGCTGCAATATTTTTAACATCTCTAAAGAAATATTCATTTTATAATGGGGATGATAATGTCTTGTAACAATTTTAATCCAAAATTAAATTCAAATGAACTCAACCCTACAAGAAAATTTGCTAATAATAGTTTCAAAATAGCTGTCAGTGGTGCTCGTATTCGCAGCAGCACTATTTGGCGACTTGGCAAAGATGTAGGCTCGCACTTCAACTCAGTAGCTAATGATAGAGGGAGAAGTGAGGTAATACCTGCAAAGATAGAACGAAAAGAAGAGAATTTTGAAAAAAGTACTGAAATTTCATCCTCAAGATTTAATCTACGAGTATTTAATATTAGGGACCTGGAAAGTAAAGTCCATGTTTTCATCAAATTATAAGAGATAATTCTTTTTTATTTTGAGTCAATGATATAGTCGTCCTGATTATCAATGATAAAAGGAGTTTGTTACCAAGTGGGTAAATTTTCAATTCTCGATATTTAGAACAAAGAGGGGTTTTAACAGGAAAAAATTTCATTTTTGACATCTCCACATTTCGAATTTTTTTTCCACTCAAAAACTGTTACAAAAACCTCAGTAAACAGTATTAGGATGGTCCGATGCCAGATAAATAAGATGTGTGAGGTAGTACCTCCCATCCCAATTCTTTGTTTTTAAGCAGAGTCTTTCATGGGAAGTATGGTCTTTCATTCTACAAAGTGTTTCGATAAAACGTGGTCAAACTTTAAGGGCAAAGCTTGTATCGTCTTAGACGGCGAGTCCTTTGAACACTTACTTATTTTCCTCCAACACTCCTTAAGTATACTTAAGGTTAGTTTTTGGTACTGTCTCATACTAGCCATTATCTTCTCTGTCATGCCGCGTACCGCTTGTAACGTTGTTATTCATGCATCTGGTTTGTTGAACTATTGTAAATTTGTATTCCATTCAATCCGTGTTGTACATTTCATCTGGTGTATCCTTTTCTTTCACTCAATTCACTGACAAAGCGCCCCCTGCAGCGAATCCCGTTTGCATTTCCGAGCCCGTTTTCTAATGCTGTGGTTTGCCTGTTCCTCTATGCCTGACCTATCCTTGAAGTTTGGCCACGTCTTTTGAAACACTCTGTATTGCTGTCAAATGATTCCTTTCCTGTTAACGAGGAGGGAGTATTAGCCTGGTACACTCATGTCCATAAATTAAGGATAATGAAGTTCAGGCAAAGAAAGAGACAGCAGCAAAACAAATTTGACTTATTTGTAAAGTCTATTTATTAAACAAAAGGTAAAGAGCAAAACAGATGCTATATGTTTGACATAATTAATAAAAATTGCGATTTTTACTCCCTGGAGCAAATTTCAAAAAAGAACCTATTTACAAAAAACAGTATAACATGGTTAGTATTATGGTTAATACGGAGTATGTCTCCCGGACGATGCAATACAGGCCTTACAATGCCTAGGCATGCTGAGTATCAAATTATCAATCTGATCTTGGGGAATATTACACCACTCATCAAGCAATGCCCTCCGAAGTTCCGGTAGACAGGTGGGAGGGGGTTGACGGGCTGCAATTCGTCGGCCAAGCATATCCCACACATGCTCTATTGGATTCAAGTCCGGTGAGTATGCTGGTCAATCCATACGGGTGATATCCTCCGATTGAAGGCATTCGTCTACAATGTTTGCACGGTGAGTACGGGCGTTGTCATTCATAAACAGAAATTCAGCACCCATGGCGCCCCGAAACAAACGTGCATGTTGTTCCAGAATGACATCCCGATAGATGTGGCCTGTCATCGTTACACTCTGAACATGCAGGTCAGTTCTGGAACCAAGAATAATTCCTCCCCAAACGAGCCATCCTGCACCACCGTAACGGTGTCGTTCAATGGTGTTCTCTTGGTGGTAACGGGTACCTGGCGCTCTCCATATGAAAGTCCGGCGAGAATCAGACTGCAAACTAAACCTGGACTCGTCGGAAAACATCACACAAGACCACTGTTGCGGTGTCCATAATGCATGCTCTCTACTCCATGCTAATCGCAGGCGACAGTGAGTTGCGGTAAGTGGAACACATCTGACAGGCCTACGAGCATATAGACCAATGTGCCCTAAGCGTCTGTACACGGTCCCTCTTGAAACTGTCGTACCGGTAGCTGAAGAGAGCTGACGAGACAGGTCTGATGCTGTGCTCCGTCTCTTTCTTTTGGCAGTAACTGCCAAATACCGGTCCTCATTCGGCGTTGTAACTCGGGGGCGACCTGTGCTGTAACATCTACTCACATTACCATCATCTTGGAATCGTTGCCAAAGCCTGGAGATGACACTCTGGGCGATTCCAAGTTCCTCGGATACTTCCAGCTGGGTACGTCCACATTCCAGTCGTCCGATAATTCTACCACGTAAAAAATCATCCAAATGCTTCCTTTGTGCCATAACTATGCGGTTATTGCACTGAAAGGCTTTTAAAGCGCTTGTGAACAATTTTACTTCTTTGCCACCATTCCTTATATACCCCTTTCTTACACTCTCGTCATTGTGACGTACTATCCGCGCCATCTGGTGGTTTCCTGTAATTTGCATATTCTTCTTCAAGATGTGTGTGATAATTATACAGGTGAAATTTTTATTTTAGAGTTCAATTTCTGTGTGATTTTGAATTATCCTTAATTTATGGACATGAGTGTATATTCAATCTAACCATTGACAATAAAGTCCAGTAGTTATGGTTTGAGCTAGAGCTAGCAGTTCAAAAGCCTGGATTTGTGGTATATAAGGGAGTTTAATTGGGAGAAAGCACTTGCCTTTGAAGTTTGGTATTATCATAAGGGACCAATTTCTCATCTCCAGTCACCACACGATCAAAAACGTTTTCTGCCCTACATCGCTGCAACAACAAATTACCCATGATTGAACGATTAACTTTGTGTTCTTCCAGCAGAGTGTGTGGTACCCAAACACTTTCTCTCTTATTTTGCCATTATTTTTCAAATATTTGTTGACTAAGGTGGGATAAGGTTATCCAATTACTCCGCAATCGTTTGACAAGGATTTACTTCCTTACACTAGATACACTAGCCTTCCCGAAGGAGGCCAGTTTCAAACACCAAATCTACCGGACTTGATCCTAAAAAAAACGGATATCGAATTTAGCTGGATGAACATTAAAACTGTTTTTCCCAGCTCTTGTTATATCACTACTTTTTCATAGCATGTAATTTCAGTAAGCAATTCTTTTAGTATCTGCCATGCCATTTCAAATAGATATGTTATAAAAATGAAATTAACTTGTAAAGTAAAAGAAAAGAAGTCGCTTTTACTTGCAAAGTATCTTTCAAAACTTCGGGATGCGCAGTCAGATGTTTAGTGTTAAGAAAATGTTGATATACTCAAAAACGACGTCACTTTACGCGCCCCCTAAACATTTTATTTGCCATCGCTGACATTAATTTTTGGAACATTTCTATTTCTCCTTGAAGTACCGGTCTGCAAAGAAGAGTTCGGAAGATCTTGCTTATGCTAAATGTCAGGTGCATGCCGGTGCTTTGAGGAAGAGTAGGAATTTAATGATACTTGAGAGTAACAGCGAATAATTGTTGTAAATCTATTCGTTAATTTAAATCTGGGGGGTGCTGTTTTCGTACTTTTATCAAGCAATATTTTTTACTTATTTCTTTACCTGAACTACCACACTCTATCATTAGCCAATGTGTTGAACTATGCACCTCCCTCGTTGTTGAGTAACCAGACGCCCTCTGCGAGCACCTTTGAAAGTTGTTTTGGGAAGCCTAAGTATAATCTGCAGGGAAAATCCGTGCTTCAATTTTATGTTTGATTATGAGTAAAAATTTGCAGTCCTCTTTAATTAACCGCCCCATAAAGAATCTAAAAACTTTCCCTTTGAAGTAACTAACAAATAATCACTTAACTACACATTACACAAAGGCAATTATTTTAATTATATAGAAAGATTATTTTAAAGAAATTATCGAAGCCCCCATTCCACTTCAGTTCTTTCTCGAGAAGATTACTCCTCTTAGGAAAACGATCTCATAAATGTCAAGAGAATTTGAAGTATGGAGGTACTTTGCATCTCAACTCTGCTGCTTTTCTTCCTGAAATTGCTAAAAATACCGGAGAGTTCTCCTCAGCAGAAACGACGGTCATAATTTAATGGAAGGAGAAACTCTGCTCTGGAAACAGTTTTTGCGCATTTCTCCCCTCTTAATCTTCCATTTATATTTGCTTAGTAAAATGAGAACTCAAATGAGAGAGTCTCCAAGTCTAATATTTTATTCGAGAGATACTTGAGCTTTATATATTCTTTTGATGTGTATACTTATGTAAGTTTTGGCCTTTTTATGGTGCGGTAGACTTGGACATTTTCTTCGCCAGGCCATCGGCATAAATTTTTAAATATCATACATATTGCGAAACTATATCTTTAATATTAGGAGGGAATAATGAAAAGGGTACTTCGATTTATTTTGAATAGGGATATTCAATACATTTTATCATTTAATATTCTTAGAACAAGATCACTGATATTAAGTTACTAGACATTTTATTCTGTGTCTGTAAATAGATAAGCTAGAACGTTTTAAGCGTGGAAACATAATTTTTTCTTCTTCTTTGAAACCATCAGTATGGATTATTTAAAGCTTTATTTTTTACATAACTCTGCTTTTCACCTTCAGGACAGAAGAATAAAATTCTATAGAAATATTTGTATTATGTTTTCCTTTTTGAAAAAAGGGCCTTAATGCACACCTTTGAGAGATGCCTGTTATCATTCAATAGAATTTAGACAGAATCGTCCAAATTTTTACAAGAAAGTTTTTTCTATGTAGATTTATTTAATCTTTAACATTTTTTAAAAGAATTCTGCACTATAACTTGAAAGTTCGCTCATATGAAGTACACAATAAAGAAAGCAATGCAATCATTAAAAACTCGCCCTCGAGAGTCTCTCTACGTTTCAACGACGACTGTGTCCGAAAAACACATTATTGTATTGATGTCT
>BGPR01023017.1:0-11092 GCA_013235015.1 Araneus ventricosus | reverse complement strand
CTTTGGCGAGAACGTGCTTTGAAGAGGGGATCGATATGCCAAATGCCTGAATCTTAACAACGATTATGTCGAAAAGTGACCCTGTTTGAACATAACTTTTAGAAATAAATTCAATTTGTTCTCAACTCTTCTGTTTTTTCATGGTCCTTCGGAGGTTGAAAAAAAACGGTCCTCGTATTTCATCTATTTCTCAGAGACTGGGTAGGTACTATAGTACTGTGGTTATTTTTCAAGACACTTAAAAGTTTAAAGGCAGTTTTTTCTTTATCATTTTGTAGTATATAGCTCTCATTATATTCAATTAATGGTGACAACTCGTCATCCTTAATCTTCCATTAAATGTTTACTATTTTCTTTCTTTCGCTTATCACAGTAACTAATGATGTAATGAGCGTAAAATTTTCTGCGAATATTAGAATTTAAAAATTAGCCGGGCTATCGATTTCTATATTGCTTTATCGATCTCCAATATATTACAATAAAAAAATTTGATAGCTGACAAAATTTCTAGCCAGACGACTTCTTAAGAATTCAAACAAATAAACATAAATTCTAATATTGGATAATTTTTCTAATCATAATGAAGTTACATTTAATTTATGGATACATTTTTAGCCTTCTTTTTTATCTGTTGCTCCCTAGTGCTTTAAATAGGGCATATTATAAAAAGAAAACCGACTTTTAGACTGAATGTGCTTTGCCTTACTAATGCCATAATATTATCAAGTAATTTTGAAAGGTTGGTCTTATGTTCTACTCAAGATTTCCCTATCGTACGGAGACCTTTTGCGAGCAGTATATGGATTTTAAAAAAAAAGTCTTTTACTTGTGTCATCATCGTTGAATTCCGAATCGTAGCTCTTTGTGGAACCTGTTTCTAGAAGTCGATCCTCTTTAGGTTTCAGTGGCTCCACGGAACATAATTCGAAAATGTTGTTTGTATGACTATGAATCTGAAAAAGAAATACAAAAAGAAATTATTAAATATTTTTTTACTAAATTAACAATTTTGTTTTCCATACTTTTAAATTTAAAAAAGTTAAACACTCTTTTTTATTACGAATGAAACAGGCACATGGTGATTCAAAATAGTTCCGATAAACTTTAATGGTAAGGTAGGCAAACACAAACATTTACATACACTGTTTTACTTAGGAATATTTAGGCAAGGGCCAACAAGGCCTGTCCATGACTGTATACTAAATCGTTTCTGAGCTGTTTGTGGATTCTTATAGGCCTAAACATAGCAGCTAGAAGCGTTCATAAGACGTTCTATTAAAAAATATGGCTTCAAAATTGAACAGGACACCCTTTGGAATATCTGACTTTGGAATACTGCGTTGAAAAGACCAACGCACTAAGCCATTTCCTGACGGTGATCTTTTGTATCCAGAGCGAAATCTCTTTGTAAACAAAAATAGTGTTAAGATTTTGTATCACTCGTAATATACTGGTTCGTAATAGCCCGTATAACACGCGATAGCTCCTGAGCATGCACTATGCATGACCTATCCTTAAAGTTTGTCGGAACCCTTTCGAATCATCCTGGATAGTTTAGTGAAAGGAACTTTTTGGTTCAATTAAACTTCCAATAAAAAAGTAATAATAACCAGTGAATTCCATCAAATTTACAATTTAATTAACTACAAAATTGTTTGAATTGAAAGCTTGTGTTTAACAAATTTTTAAAAAAATGAAGATGGTAAAAGTATATTCATGTCAAATTATACGCTATTATAACGTACAAATTAAATAAGTAATATACAAATGCTAATTATACCATGTTAAATGAAAGCATTATTCACTGTCAGTGTATTTAGTTATATATCCCCAATCAGAAGCTGTGTTCAGAATCTGTGAATTATTTTCAGGGTATTTTATAGCTCCAGTTTTCAACATGCTCCCATAATTTATAATTTCTTCTTTTGAAAGTTATTAACTTTTCATACTTTGAAAGCAAAAGAAACCTAAGGTTCTTCTCGGTGACTTATTATACACTCAATGACTTTTGTTTCTATGAGGCTTGCTTCGTTGTTTTCGTTCTACGTGTAAAGGACGACTCCTTTCCCAGATCATGATAGTCATAGCACTCTATGGCTGCCATATGAATTTTCTAAAATTGTATCAAGAAGTTAAATTCTACGAAAAGAGAAGTGCCATATAGGTACTCAAGGGAACTTTAACAAGAGTTTAATCATTGGTAAAAATTGTTATTCTTGGCATCTTAAAAATCCGCCTACTGTCAGATCGCCAAGTTGTCTCGTTGACGGCAGTCGCTATAGAAACAGGTTATCGTAGAGGAATCCATTTCGAATAGGTAGAAGTTCATAGGCAGTTACATTGGCGCACTCATCTCCAAATGGAAAAGAACGGGCAACTGCGGCAAAATAGAGAAGACGAATGATCAACTACTCTTTTTGCCGTCGCAAACTGGCGCCAAAAATAAAATAAAATCCCGACTTCCGTCGGATTCCTTCTTTTCGAAATGGAACTTCCCTAACATAACCAGTTGCTATAGCGACCGTCGTCAACGAGACAACTTGGCGAGCAGAGTTCTCGTGGCGGACAGACATTACTTTGACCGGCTAACCATTTTGTTTGGACTTCTGAGGTCAACACTATGACCCCTACATTATCCGAGCAAGCGCCCTCTAGTGAGTGGAGATAATCATTGGGGTTAGCATCAATTTGCTGGATACATCAAATAAATATTGCCGATTTCGAGCATTTTTTTGCAGTTTCAATGTATAGACAAAATATCGTGAAAAAGGTGTGTTCCGAGCGATATCATTATATAACACTATATGCCCAAAAGTATCCGGATACTTTCAGATTTTCACATTTTTTAGAATTTTTCCGGAAAAGTTTAACTGCCTGCCTTTAAACTTCGATCATGTGAAGAATAGACTGTAACTCACATTTTACATTGAAGATTCGGTCCTGAAGTCAATTAGAGACCGTCTACAAACTGATGAAGACAAAAACTTTTTTTGGCCCACCCCGCTTAACAGAATGCTGATAACAAGATGACACTTTCACAAATGGTTACGTTTAATGTGCATAATATTTACAGGAATTTTCGTAAACTCAGCACAATTATTTGGGAAGATATAAAGGTTTTCTTAAAAAATCCCAAATTTTCCCGCCTGGTTTATGCTTATAACATGCAGAGTTTTCTGTTATATTATACGAAACTCCCAGAAAAAATGACAATATGTTAGAGAAGCATTTTGTAAAAATTTGGAAGACATTTTTGAATATTACAGGAAATTTTTAGTAAATAATGTTTTACTGTGCATGTGCAAAACATAGCGTAATTTTTCTTTCACAACTTCAAACCCCGATATATAGGGGAACTTATATGAAAAATTTAATTCAATATCATTAGTATTCAGAAAGATATCGGCATTAGAACGAGCAGAATTTTAGCTCCTGTCGTAGAGAAGCTAAAAGATGAGGGGTTGTACACAAATTGATATTTTTTCAACTTATATCTTTGAATAGTTATATTGAATTGTATAGTGGTTAGAATTTGCGGAATACCCATGAGCTCTTATAAATTACGTGCATAAATTAAATTCCAGCTAATTAGGCACTATAAATAACAAAAATGTTATTACTTTAATTATATTATTTACATGATTATTAACAAGTTACCAAATAACCATTTCTGAAAGTGTCATCTTGTTATCAGTAGTAGTTGTTGAAGCGGGGTGGGCCAAAAATTTTTGTCTTCATCAGTTTGTAGACGGTCCCCTAATTGCCCTCAGGACCGAATCTTCAATGTAAGATGTGAGGTACAGTCTATTCTTCACATGGTCGAAGTTTAAAGGCAGTCAGTTTAGTCTTTCAGGAGAAATTCCAAAAAATGTGAAGATCTGAAAGTGTCAGGATACTTTTGGGCATATAGTGTAGATATGTCAATAAATAATTACCATTTTTAAAAATGCCGATTGAAACTTGTTTAATGATCTTAGGTAGTAAATGTGTTTGTGCTGTCTGTCATCTTAAAGATTTATAAATATTTAATTTACAACATATAAATTTCATTTACTTAAAAGTTAACTTTATGAGACATTGAATGTTAATAAAAAAAAGCATGCTTATTTTTTCAATACAAACTTTGTTCAAAATAAACTTCCTGGGTGGTAAGATATTATTGTTTAGTTCTTTCTGTACTATTCTCTAGAGCTTTCATAACGTGGATAAAAAGACATGTTTTAATGTTTTTATTTGTGTCGGTCATATTGTTGAAATTTTATAAAAAGAAGATAGGAAAATATATAAAATCAGCCTATATTTAAATATATAATGAAACTAATTAGCACCCATTCACAGCGAATACTTTTCAATTGCTAGAAAATTGAAATTATTATCGAGATTCAAATTATTTCCGGTCTAGACATTTAAATTGGATTAATGAATTCTTTTGGTATTAATTTGCCTATTTATCTGGAATTCGTAGCTGGATTCAAAATGTAAATTTTGAATCTAATTAATATTTGATAATGAAGTGAATATAGTCTTCAAATTTTAATTAGATTATACACTTGGGAATGTAAAACTTCCTAAATGAAGAATTAGATTATTGAACTTTTTAGAATAAGCGTTAAATTTAAAAAAAGTTATATGAATCTTATGTATTGAAAAACAAGCTTTCCACGGTTAGCAAAAGAAAATTGGTAGAAAAGTTTTAAGAGAAAGATTAATATATAATTTTTGTGAAGCTATATCTTTAATACGTGCTGTGATTAAAAAAATTCTAATCGAACACTGAACCATATGTTAGAGCATTTTCAAAATAAAAAACGCATTTAGATTTTTTTATAAAGTTTGCCTTTTAAGATTAATTAGATGCATCGTAAATAAATCATTTTGGAAATACAAAATGGAAGGAAAGCAAACTTGTTATCAAAAGAAGATATTTAAATATGCAGGTCAATTGGTGTTTGTAAAATTCTTTCTAAAAGTGATTTCCTAAAAGAAGATACACTTTCATATGAAAAGTAGAGAAAAGTGATAAAATAGTGTACATTTTTTAAAAAAATCCAAATAAACATCATAGACTGTATTACTGCATATGTATCTGTTATCTAACGACACACACACATAAAAGTATAAGATAGAATATCCTTGGAGTAATCGTTATTATTACTACAATTTTTGAGAGATTAAGGGAGTTAACCAATTTAGCAAGTGAAAGAAAAATATTAAATCATACTCAATCTTCATATTAGTTCTTTTATTATTGAAAACTTCATTATATTCATTTTTCATTGAAGATTTTAGATTTCCAGAAGATTCTGTTACTATTACAGTTATTATTATTACTTTGTTTAAATTGATTCATTAGCAATGTAAATGATATCTTCTTCGTCAGCTGTATTTGAACTCCCGCCATGTCGATTTGTCCTTAAGTTTTTATAATAATTATGTTTAATGGGAGGGATGAATTTCAACAAGTCCATCATATCTTTCCTCTTTTCTCTTGTCACAGTTCTACCTGTTGGATACAATAAAGGCAGGTCTTCAAACGTAGTGGTCTAACCTGCTACAGATATTCTTATATTAATGGCATTAAATTCTGAATCTTCGATAAAGTCACACGTGAATTGTATAAGGTGGGGTTTCGACTTTTCGGTAAATCGGGAAAAGGGAATCATTAAAGGGAATAAAATTCACATACATAGGGATCATTCTTAAGTAGGAGGTGTCGGGGTATAAATAACTTATTATTACTTAATCCCAAGAAGAGGAAGAGGGATAAAACAACGAATGGCAACAACGACAGAAAAATCGGTACCTTTTCAACTAAATTTTTATTACGCAATAATGCAATTAGCAACGATTTACATATAAGTATGGAGTTAATCAGATTGGCTTCTGAAAGCAAATATTTATTATTCATTGGTAAAAAAAATGTCATTTAGTGGTGTTAATCCTTATTTTTGGGGGAATTTTGTTTTGAACATAAACAGTTAAGAATCTATCAAGTTCTTTGAAGCTAAAGTTTAAAAAATTCAAAAAGGGGGATTAATCGATTTTGAAAATGAGACATTCATATATGAATTCAATACTGGTTGAAACTATGAGGTATTTAGGAGTTAAAAACACTATATAAACGTAGAGCGATTTATTTGATATGCTTTATTAGAGAGAACTTGTTTAATTTCTCTTGTAGAATTTATAAATTTGTGTTGTACATTTTTTTAACCACACGTTTAGGTAAATTGCATAGGCATAAGTTAACTAGAGGAAAGTAATCAGAATAATCTATAAACACTTTTTCCAGAGGAGACGGTTTTAAAGTTTATCGTAAAACAAACTTGACTAGATTATACTAAGAATGTAATTTAGTTCGAATAGCAGAAATTCTTTTTTTTCATCCATGACATAGAATCTTCTATAAGTTGAATTCTCTACATTCTTGTAACGAGCTATATATTTACAAAACGGACATGGTCAGAAGAAAAAAAAATGTTAAAAATCCCCTCGAGTTGAATTATCTATTACGGGTTTGAATTTGGCTCCATTTCAAATATTTTGAGAACTACTTAAAATTCAACACATTTTAAATAGTTCGGAATATTGGCTTAATAACTAACTATAAATTAAACATGATGTTTTAGTGGTTGAGTTCAGCAGTGGGAATTACTAAGATTATATTTTTAAGTAGATCTTTCATATTTTTTTTATTTAACTGCAGAGTTAAATCAGTTTGTTAACATTTTGACAGCTGCAACCAACAAAAATTCATTGACTGACAGTATATAAAAATACTATGCGCATATTAACATTTAATTTCATATCGGAAGCTTTTTCTGCGTGTCCTAAATAAATTCGGAATTCATGAAAAATATATTCTTTAAATTGAAGCCCTTCTTTAGGATGTCTGCACGATTCTTTTTTTCTATTTATAAAGAAAAGTCGAGAACTTCAGTATTAACAGCAAAAACAAATAATTCAATGATGCGAAATAATAATATACCATGCGGAATTAGAACAGGCATTATTTTTCAGTAAGTAATATTGTATACGAATTTCCGCCTAAGGCATATGGGTGATGTTTTGAAATTCCGATAAGAGCGTAAGAGCAGTAACCAAGAAACTGAAAAGAAAATTGTTTCGGAAATAATAATAATTAGTGATCTGGCCTGTCCTTACGGACATTCGAGCCACTGGCAGTTTCGAAGAACGCCAGCAAAGCCGATTTGCGAGTACAACAATTCGTTACAAGGTACGCTGCTTCATAAGATAAAGGTTAGAACAACTTATACACAATTTCTTATCACAGTTTCAAACTTTCCTATGCACAATTTCAAACTTTCCCATGCACAATTTCTTGATTAATAACTAAATAACATTAAAATAAAATAATAATGATAAAGAAAATGAAGAAAAAAAGAATGCATTGTTTTGGAAAAACATTACCCCGTATAAAATCATTGTCTATCTTCTAAGAAATACGTTTTTAGAAAGACGGAGAGAAATGAAATGAAAATGATTTCTCAATAAAATATTGTAATAAATATAACTTATTTTGCCTGAGAATGCGTGAATAAATATTGTAATACTAATATACGAAAAGCAATACTGAAAGTTTTACTAAAGATTGGAATCAAATGTAATGCTTCAAATGATTAGTAAAATTTAGCGTTCTTAAGAGAAGTAATAAGCAGAAGTTTGATTCACATAAAAGTAAATTAATGTATCCCGGTAAAGAGATGGTGTCGCACAATATTATTTAATATCACTATTAATAGCGTCTCATAATGAACTGATTTAAACTCTTGTTATATTAATCTTCCAACTTTGTGCCAGAAGGCATTTGTTTTTTCTAAGAACACTAAAAACCTTTTTGGACTGTACAAATAATAAAAATCGATATCTTGAAGAATAGAAGCTTTACACAAAGCGATTTTAGAAATAGGAAAAAGGGGGGGGGAGCGGTGAGTTTCATTATAGCAGATGGCTCGCAACAAAGATAAATATAGTCTGAAGTGGTGTGAGATGCACTTCCGGTACCCTAGCGAGTCCTCCAAATTTCAAGAGAGGCTGTGAACTTATTCTCTAAGATTTTTGCCTGAGATGTATCACACTTTAGCTCCCCAAAGTTTCTTAGAAGAGCACTTCATTTCGGGGAAGAATAAATAATATAGGCTCCTTATTCTTTTGTCTAATGTCTCTTGTCTAAGAAAGATTTCGGGATTAAAATATTTACTTTAAGACATCCGTAATAAACTAAACAATTGTTGTTCTAATCATAATTGCATATGAGGAAATAAAACAGCTTCGATATATTAGAACTCTTGTCAAACTTTGAACGCATGAGAGGATATAGAATTTATAAAAATCTATCAATCTCTAAATAGCTGGTCAATAAGCCATCCTAAGTGAAAAAATTCTTAATTCTGAACTTATTTTTTATTTGCTTAACCCTTTATAGAGCAATGGTAAGTGTACTTGCCATCAAATTTATTAATTTTTAAAAGTACAAGGTAAGCTATTTTAAAGTTTTCATTAAATTTTTCGATGAAGCTATATCCTATACGTTCCACTTTCTTATCTCAAAGCGCAAAAAAGTGTATCGACTTCTTAATTAATGAAATTAATTAACAAAAAATTAATGACATCGAAATAGCCAAACGAATTTCTTTTCTTGAATTAATCTCAATCCCAAAGTTATTTTATTATACAACTAGCAGTATCCGCACGGCGTTGCCCGTGGCGTCATGACTTCAACAAAATGAAAAAAGCTCACAATTGCATAAATGAAAGTTTTGCAAACGAAATTCAAAGTAGAAAAATATATATTACTGATTTTTCACGCTTCTTTTTCCTCTCGACAATGATATTTGAACTGCAGGGAAACAGTACCGAGCACGTTAATCCAAAACAATATTAAAAAATTGCAATATGAAATTCATTAGACCGTAAGCAAAGTATGGGAGGCAAAGAAATATTTTAAGACACGCTTGAAAATAATAACCGAAGTCATTGGGTAAATAAATCATCTCAGCGCAGAACGCGAAAGTATATGACCTCAGCTGGCGCGAGGGAGGTGACGTGCAATCGGATTGTAGGAATGCATGTTGGGAACTGAAAGTAACCTTGGGCCGAAAGCTTCGTTTTGGATCTGCGAGAAAAAATGTTTGAACTGATCAATAAAAATATTCATTGAAATCGGAGGTGAAAGATATTTGAACCGTTCTTGTTTTAAATCAGGAAGAAAGATTCCAATTATTGCCTCAAAAAAAAAAAAGAATATGAGAGAGATATTAGAATGTCGGATGGGAGAAATTAAGAATCAGACATTAAAAATATTAACAGAAAGTGACTAGTATTTCTCAAAATTCAGTAAATTGCGTTAGAAATTCAAAGCAAACATTAGAATGAAAATTGTTTGTTCTATTCGATGGTGCATCCATTTTTTCCCAGCGATTATCAGAAACGATACTCTGGACGGAAATGTATGAAAAATGACCCAAAACAACTGAAAACATTAAATAAAAATTGCTCTAGATTAAATTTTAAAATGCGGGCTTCGAGGCGCATTGAGTCACCATTACGACTACCTGTGTGCCAAATTTCACGGCTGTAAGTGCGATAGATTCGTCTGGACATTGCACCCCCCCCCACACACACACTTTCTTTTATAAGCATAGATTACTAGAAATAAACGGGGTAAAAGAAGAAGAAAAAAAAAAGAAGAAGCTTACAGCGTTTTCGAATTATCGCGTTCGTATACAACTGAACAGACTCCTCGGCAATTAACCCTGTGGTTGTAACTTGTGTTAAATCCTACATTGCTGTCAGCTCTTGCATCATACAAATACTCGATGTTATTTTCCACAACTATTATGTATCCAACTCGCTTGTGAAGAACTCCGAATGACTAACGCATATTATAAACAAAATAAACTTTAACAAAGCATAACAGAAGATTTGAAATAAAGTTAAAGTAAACAACCAAAAGTTAAGATGTCGGCATTGCACAGATGAGTCAAACAGAGAATTCCAAAAGATGACGAACAAAAGTTTTTATATTACTCCTGAATTTACGCAGGCCCGAGATGAAAAGCGCACGCAGAAATGAAGCGCTGTTGCCACAAATCGAATTGTTCGACAAATTTGTTGCAGATTTACGATTCTGTTGATAAAGTCGCATGCCAAATTGTAAGCGTTATTAGGTTCGTAGCGTTATTAGGTAATCATATTCATATTCGCACACATGGGCGGAGTTCCCTTTGAAGGATTTCGTCCAAAATTTGAAAGAAATCAACAATTTTGGTGTGAAAACCGCATACACAATTCCATCCATTTCGGATAATTCGAACATTTTTTTAAAAATTTTCTGAATAATTTTTAATAAAAAAAATGAAGGAAAAATAAGAATTACAACTCAGAAGCAAGCTAATGTTTATTCCTAACTTATAAGAAACATTTGAATCGGTATTTAAGAATGAATACAGCACCTTCATTAGCAGAAACAAAATCGGTTCGCTTCTTTTGACATAAGGAACTAAACCTGCCCGACGGTACGAATCACCGCTACCTCTTTCCGCGCTCTTTCACAGAGCACCTAGAATCAATACTCTACTGCATTTGGAATATCAAGAGTATTTTACGGAATTTCCCGGATGATCAGAATTTTCTGGAAAGGTCAGCCCCAATTAGTTTGGATTCCCGAAGTTCTGCAGTAACTCTGAAAGTCATGTCTCTAGACCCATCGGGGAGGTCTAAAGCATCCCATTCACATCTCTTCCAAAATGGAATTTTTGCAACACAGGAAGGCAAAAGCAATCCTCAGTTTTAAAAACTGACGGAAATTGGCACAGCGGAATGACAATGCTGACAGAACTTCAAAATCAAGTGGATAATGACAACATTGGATCCTTTCAGACTGAAGAGGAGATTTGGTTGGGAGGATGCGAGGGCCCTGGTGCTTTCTTAGTTGATCTTACAACTTCTTCTTTCAACTGAATGATGAACTGAGGAAGATTTATTAAGCATCCCATTCATCAAGTGATTTTGGAACACGGGAAGGAAAAAAGCAATCGTCTGATTTTAAAAAACCGATGGAAATTGAAAT
>BGPR01023016.1:8871-24703 GCA_013235015.1 Araneus ventricosus | reverse complement strand
TAACTTTTTCCTGCCTTGTAATGTCGCTCCACTAACCGCCCGTTCGTTACATAAATATGGCATAAGGAAAAAAGAAAAATAAACACATCAATAACTAACTTCCAGAGAGATTAAGAATGGTGTGCAGATGCACTACATATCTCTTTGTCCTTCACCGTTCGCAACAGTTGCCTTTGGTTTCCGAAGAATGCGAGGCATCTGACCTTGGATTAGGTCTTCGTATAAGCAGTAATGGTAATTAACTGGCTTTCTTATCTTGTTCTTCAATTTTGCCTTGGGTTGGAGTGGGGTGAAGGTCTCTCTAACGGAAAACTCGAGCTTCTTTTTTTGATGCTTCTCAACGGTCGTTGAGTTTTAATTTCTCCTCCTAAGTTGCAACGACTTCCAGTCGAGAAGTTGGTATCGCAAATCATTCTTAGAATTCTCATTAGGACAATAAAAAAGATTTAACCCTTCAACGGTCGAGCTGGCTTTGAAAGATTTATTCCGAGATTTCGGACGTTGGAGATGTTTATGGAGAAGTAGCTACGAAATTTGCTGGCATGAAATAGTAGCAGAAAACACACAAATATAAATTATGGTGCCTCAAAGCAACATGAAATTAATTATTGCTTTTAGAAAAGTACAATGTTTTCATTTGAGTTGCCGGAACAATCTATCAGGAAACCGCTGTTATTACAATTCTTCATAAAGAAAGTTAACTAATTTAATTTAGATAAGATTATTCTACTTAAATTCTTACACCGCTAATAAAATGTGCTGAAATAAACCAACCAGAACTTTATGAATTAGAACGTTTTAATGCTTTCAGTCTTATTTCATCATCATGAAAATAATCAGAAGAGGTTTTAAAAAAGTGTCTTAAGAGAGGAAAAAAAGAAGGAACAGAACATTATGTTTGGTAAAAGTGACCAAATGTCATGGATTGGACGAGACAGTCCCCATTTTTGACACTTTATTCCAGTTCGTGTCATTTTTTTTTTTCACATTCTAGTCAGTGGATCATATCAAAATAGGTACAAAGATTTACTTTAAAAATTATTTCTGAAGAATTTTTCTTCTCTACGTTATCAACACGTAAAGTATGCGTTGTCCAACTTTCCTGGTGAAATGGAATGAGATTTTCCCCCTCCTCCTCTGATACGTTTTTTTTTTTTTTTTTTTCGTTTTAGTTCGGAAAAAAAATGTAAAAGTTTTTCTTTGGACGTGTTTAATGTTAGAAATGGAAGATGTAATATCTACAAATAATAAAGGAGAATGTCGCTGTGTGTGTGTTGGCGCTCTACAGGACAGACCACTAGACCTATAGCAACGAAATTTTGCACAAACTTACCTTGGAGGGTGGGAATGTGCAACCCGAAGCTGTGTTTTGAAATTTTAATTAGAAATTTAATTAATTAAAAATTAAGCTAAATTTTGGCGTCTTTCCACAATAACATCCGAACATATAGCATCACAAAAATTATTTTTATACCATCTGAAAATTTAAAAAAATTATCTTTTCAATGATATCAATTAAGTTGTTGTACGATTTTTTCTCTAATTTTAATAAATTAAAAAAATATTTTTGGGCATAATTTACAACAATACTTTTCATTGTTGCAACGCAATTCAAACCGTTTTCATTTAAACAAATATTTATTTGCGTGTTTCTCTTCCATTGTTAAAATCTAAGGTAGTATCTTAATGTTTAATGCTATGTTTTAATAAATATATTTTCATCCAGATAACATGCTACTGGAAGGAAACTGTTCCGCGCCATTTTAATGTTAAAATCAAATGCATATTTTGAAAGAGAAATAAGAGAGTATGTTAGATGACACAGACAGTTACTTGACACCATTAGAGACGTTCATGAACAGGTGCAAGTCTACTTATGACCACTGCATACCCCCCGAATTCGGAGCCAGGAGTGCAAGTCTACTGAAAGAATATGGGTTAAATGTCTATTACAAATGAAATTTAAAATTACTTTGTGAAGGGAATGAAGAATATCAAATTATGCATAAAAGATTTAATTGAAATTATATTCCTGACGAACAAGCTGGTCGCCGAAGGCGGCTAGTGAATAATAATTCGTCAAACCTTGGCTTTTGAAGAATGATTTTCTCTCAGAAATGTCTATTTTTAAATGATTAATTATGCATAATGTGATTGAAATTTTAATTAATGATTAACCATTATTTAGACCGTAGATTTCAAGATTTTGCCCGGATTTGATACAACTTGTCCTTACTAATATTTAAAAATTCTTTCTCAAGATTTACTATTATATAAAATTTGGTCAGCCTATTTTAATGTATACTGGCAGTTTAATATCGTAATTCCTTTGATGACATTAATTTTTGTAATATGTAGGCTCGTGCTATGATTGGTTAGGTCAACGTGTGTGACACTTTTTCCTGTTTTTATCCCCCCTCCCCTACATCGTCTAGAGCGTGGCGGATTAAGTTCAAGAATCCTAGTTACATTATGTTTGGTAATACTCTTCCATCTTTCTCAGAAGTAGAATAATTAACCGCTTAAGGACTTATCCCGAGTTAACTCGTCCTAAATACCATAGGTTACAAAATAACTCGGTCCTTAAGCGGTTAAACTATTCAATAGTTTATATCGCATATTAATTTAAAGGAGTTATTAGACGAGTTCAAAAGTCAGTTGTCTTGTTCAGTTTCCGCTCTTCGTTTTCTTTTTTTTATTTTAATAAAACATATGTTAAAAAGGAGCAGATTTCTATCATTTTATGCATAGTTTAATATAGATACAAGATCAACGGGATGTATTACATTCTTAATTTTCTGATAGTTATTCATCTGAATAAAATAGTAAGACAGCTTTCTACAAAGAACAATGTTTATGAAGGAATGTAAACGTTTTTATTTATTATTATTACATCACTACGTTTTCTGATATCATATCGATCCACTTTGAAATGGGTTTAGAATAGATAACTAATTTTATTATGCATTTATGCTCATATATAGTGAAACAAATTGAAGTTTTCTAATCCTTTCGTTTAAACAATTTCAAGGAGGCATTTAAAGTTGATTGATTTTAGACAAACAATAAAAAACTTGAAATAACCAATAATTTTTGAAAATCCCAAAATTAAAGCCATATAAATTTTGCTAGTCGGACTGAACTTTAGCAGTCCTTACATTCATTGCAATTCTTTACAATTTAAGCGGGGGAAAATTATGGAAGTATAAGTATCAAACACTGGGGGTGATCTTTTATGTTTTAAATTGTTAAGAAATTTATTCCCATCGGAGAGATTTGTGTATGCAGTAAAAGTGCCACAACATTTTTTTTTGGTATGGGAAACATTAGCTATTTTTCAATTGTATATCAAGTTATTTCATTACTTTACTAGATGAAAATTTAATTTAATTTTTTTTCTTTAAAAACTTTAATGAAAAAATATATAAGTAGCTGTCGTTTCGCTATTTGTGAACAAATTATTAAATCAGTCTTGTCTTTAAGTCATCAGTTTGGTTGTCATTTTTCTTCATTAAAATCTGTGTTAAATTCGACATTTACTGTTCGGTAACAGTATAACTGTAGGCATCATAATTTTGCTACCTATATATTATGATTATATTAAAAACTTGGTAAATATTTTCTTGAAAAACTGATCTGATTATGATTTTGAAGAATTTCGAAGTGAAAACTCAAGATTATTATTTCAAAGTTAAAATATAAGATGTGTAACGATACTGTTTAGCTAATTGATGACCTTGATATGCATTTACAGGGAGATTTTTTTCTTTAACTCATGAAACTTAAAAATTTGTTTCGAATTTCAAAATTAGCCTTAATTTCTCTAAAAAGGTTTCATGTCCTGAAAAATATTTGAGTGCTGATGAAAGTTATAAAAAGTATACTGGATTTTACAAAAATAAATGGTAATTTCTTTGAAAGTTCTGGAAACATTTTGAAAGTTGCGAACAGAATTGTCATTTTAGAAATCTTTGAACAGTTTAATGAGTGCTTGAAAGGATTATCTTGGATGATGTTAATTTTGGAAAGGTCTCTTCACTATAAAACATTCAATGCTACACCGTGAACTATAAGCTTAAGTTGATTTGTTTGTTGTTTTTTGTAACAAACTCTAAATTTGTTTTTTGAAGTTGTTGAATTTTGTCACTTTCTTTATTCAGGTATATTTTGTACATTATATTTGAAAGTACAAGTATCAGCACTATGTAGTAGTATACCGCGAGAAAAAAATTTGTATATATCTTCATTTTTTTCCTTTTATGATCAAACCAAGTGTCAACAAGAATTTTGTGTCAATAGAAGTAGATAAGAACCCATGCTATGGGGCATACGTACCAAACATTCGATTAACCCTTTATTTACGGGCGATACTTAAAAGTACTGCTTTAATCACGCTTATATCTTCGTAATTTAAACGTTTTTCCTGTCAGTATACACATGAACACGAGGAATATAGTTCAGACAGCTAGCAGTGGATGGCAGATGAAGACAAAAATTTATTTTTAAAAATTATTAATCAAATTAATTAATTTTTTATTTAATTAAAAACGTTTTTTTCATCTTTCCTGGGGTTATTCTGAATTAAAACATATCTAATGATGCCAAAATAAAATTGAAAAGTTGCTGGTAAGTTAATTCGGTAAATAAAGGATTAACATGAATTTAAACGAAAAGCTGAAGATTGATACTGTACACAAATAATAGTAAATGTGAGAAGAACTTTCAAAAAACTGTCTTACGCTCAACAGCAAATAAAACATAAGAAGGAAGAAAGAAGTATAAAAAATATTTAAAAGGGATTTAAAATTTATAAGCAGATTTTTTTCTTCTTCTTAGATACTTTTATTTTACTTTTTTTCGTGTCTAGAAGCATGGAATTAATTGAGGAAAATATTTATTCGTGTGAAATATATGTACATTTATTATTAATTTTATGCTTTACATAAAACCTATATCAAATTAATTTTGTTCTGTTTCCTTTCAGGTAAATTTTCCCTAGCCACATTCACGGCGTAGGATGATTATGAAAGTCATGAAGATTTTCATATTCCAGAATTATCTGTAATATTCATCTCTTATTATTTTATGTGTGCGTTTTGTACTCTGTGTGATTATAAGAAAATAAAGCAGTCATTATTTTCATAAAATTGACTTTATTTTATTCATTCATTAATTTAAAACACAACAGAATTATGTGTGATTCGTATAAACAAATATTCATCAAAAATTTACATATAAGCTGAAACGAAAACTACTGATTTTGAATCAAACTGAAATGACGTATTTATTAATTACTGAATCTGTAAATTACTAATAGTATAGAGATAATATCTCTATTAAAGAGCCGATAAAATACAATGAAAATAACACAAGTAATAATAATAAAAACAAATATAAGAAAAAATAGAGGAAATGCTGAGAATATTATTTATAACATGTATACATAGATAGACAGATGGTTAAACAAATTTAAATGTCGTTTCTCAAATATGTTTTATTAACACTATATATGAAGCTGCTTTTTTGACATTTTTAAAAATTGGAGCTAAAATTTGGTAGTAAAGTTTGAATAAATAATGGAGAATAATAAAGAATAAAAAAATGCTGCAGTTTTCATACGGAAAATTATTTCCATTTCTAGCTGTGGCAATCCAAATACTTTTTTCCGTTTCTTGTCATTTCAAACTAAGGAGATGAAAAGATATGAATGAACCACACTAAATAAGATCTAAAAATCCCCCAAAATAAAAGAAGCGTAATATCAATCCGTCCAAAGTTCCATCACAATTAACAAAGAAATTCATCATTCCAAGGATGAAAAATATGAAACAAAAGAATAAATTCCGCGAATAACATGACAGACTAACGAGTGTAATTGAATATGTGGTTCGAATTTAAGTAAGCAGAAATCTAGCCGCGAGTAAAACAAACTTAGAGTCACTGTCACTGCTCAAGTACACGGAGCCATCAAAGCGTTAGCATCTCAAATTCAAGTGGACAGTTTGTGGGGTGGGAAATGAAAAAGGGGAAGGGAGATTTTTTAATCTTTCGCTGCGCTCTTCTTTTTCTATCAAGTTTCTCAACGGTCGTCCCCCGTCCAAATCCATCCCGTTCCATGCTGGAGATGAACTTTTTTTAGCCGGATCATCATCTGATGAAGTTGGCGGGACGTCAATTAGAGAGACTTTGATACCGAAAAGCGAAATTTAGATGATGGAGGGACCATTCACCTATTGCGTTAACGAGAGGGGGTGGGCGCTCTTTCTTGCTGCAACTCGTGGCGAAGTTACTTACATACAGAACGACCATAAATTCCATGTGCAATTTCAAATGTTTATAAATTTGGAAAGACAATGGAACTTGGCTAATTGGAACGGGGCAACATTAAAAATTCGATTTACCCAAAAATTCAGATTAAGAAACAATTGGTATTGAAATGAGTACAACACAAAAGAAAGAGACAATTTTTAAGCCAAAATTGGCGATAAAAATTTATTTTTAATATTTAAAAATTTTAATAAATAATAATAAGTGTTAATAAATAATATATAATCAGTAAATAATTTAATATATAAGGTAGTAATGATTGTAATTTAAAAAATTAAATAAATATACTTACTCAATGAATTACTTATTTACTGAAAATAATTTCAATAAGTAAGTAATTTTATTCAAGAAACACCACAGAGCACTTTGTACACGCAATTATAAATAAAATTTCAAAATAAACTGTACATTATAATCTAATGTGCATAATATAACAATTCGTGCATTATAATATAAATTTTTAAAACTAAAAAATATTTTATATGGCTTTAAGCTAGAAGAGTCAAGTTCTGGAGTGAATTAAGGGCTTTGAAAAATTATTCCTTACGATAACTGAGGGCACAGAGAACGGACTATTTAACTAACAAAAACAATACAGAAATAAAAAGAATATTTAGTTTGGACTTCAAATATATCACAATAAATTCGTATTATAGATGATATTTTAGCATAATGCTAAAAGGAAATTCAAGGTGCCAGAGAACTATTTTGAACTACCAACATTTCCGAATGAAAATGCTCAATTTAGCCAAGTTCCACCGTAGATGTTGTAGAAATAACTTGGAAAATCTATTTAAAGTTTAATATATGTAGTTTTTTAAAGGGAAATTTTATTTAAAAATTCTTTATTTTACAGAAACTTAATTAATCAATACGTTTATTGGATGAGAAAGTGCAGAACTTGTTTCTTTAAATATTGTTATACTCTTTAAAATGGAATTTCTGTGGTACTTTTGTCTTGCACTGGATTCTAAACCCCACTTGCGGAACAGTGGCAGATTTTCGTTCAGCCAACCAAAGAACATAATTTGCTTTCTCTTCTAATGGACCATGGGTCAATAGGGATGCTTAAAAATAAGTAATTTTTAATAAAAAGGCAAAAAATATTTCATTATTTCCTTCTATCATATATACGTACAAGGTTACTCTTATTTTAAATTCTACACAGACTTAATCAACACACAATATATGCATTCCATTCCATAGCCCAGCAGGGTCTACTCAACCCAATGGTTGTAGAGTCTTTTGATGCCACTCCGGGAAAGAAAAACATGAGCACGAATTAGTGCGGTGGAATTCTACTTTCAATTAAATTATCAATCTTGAAAACACAACAAAGCTCGCTGAAAAGTATATGGTGAATTTATACCAAAAGTTTATTTGCTGATAAGCAACTTAAACCTCCAGCATAGAGCTATGTATGTAGATTGGAATGGTGCACACCAGTGGCGAATCTAGGATTCGGGTCTGGGGGGGGGGGCTGAGGTCATAAAAACTTTGTATCGTCGTGATGAATGTCAAACCTCAAGGTTAAAGTAAACCAAAACTCTTTAACTTTACAGACTTGATTCATCTGACAGTAAGAATCATAAAAAAACAATACAATACTTTCGATAATTTAATAACAATTCCAATGAAATAACTAGACAAAAAATGTCTTCGACAGCGTCAAAGCTACAAGTACAAGTAGAATGACAACAAAAGTAGGAAAATATTCGAGCCTGTCAAGCCAGAAAGTAATGTTGAAACGTTTTTATTATTTTTTAAAAAGAGGGAAATTAAGAAAAAACAGTTGTAATGATGCTAAATAAAATCAAGAATTCTGGCTTGGCGCTGGGGGGGGCTGTATCCCGATAGCCCCCCCCCCCCCGGATTTGCCACTGGTGCACACAGATATCCTTGAGTATTATAAACTGTTCTTATTGTTGTTTTTTTCTTATTTTTTTCATGCCAAAGCTATAATTTCATCACTATTTACATTTAGCACCATGTTTCTAGAATATAATTAACCATCTTACTGAAAACCTACTAAGCAATATTAGAAAAGAAAAACCTCTTGGAAATATCAAATAAGAAACTTTTTTATAAAACAAAATTTTGGCTAACTCTCTCCTTAACAGAATATATTTCAGTTATATTCTAAAACCAAAGTGTTAAGTAATATATAAAATTCCTTATATAATAGCAGTGGCGAATCCAGGATTTGGGTCGGAGGGGAGGGGGCTGAGGTCATAAAAAATTTTGTATCTTCATAGGCGAATGTCAAACCTCATGGCTTAGGTAAACCAAAACACTATAACTTTACAGACTTGACTCACTTGACAATTGCAATTTTCGCGCCTATCAAAGCCAAGAAGCAATGCTGTCACGATATTTTTTAAACTTATATTAATAACAAACAGCTGTAGTGATTTTAAATAAAATCAAGAATTCAAGTTCAGCTCTGAGGGGGGGGGGGCTGGAGCTCCATAGCCCCCTGGATTCGCCACTGTATAATAGTTATGTTTCAATACTCTCCAGAAATATTTGTATGCCTTGAAATATATGACATATTACATTAAAAATAAATATATCAAACGTCATAAAGCTGAAATTTTCCTATCTGTATATTAATGAGATTAAGTTAAAATATTTCTATAAATACCACACAGCTTAAAACCCTACTAGCTGCATGGCCCGGCGTTGCACGGGCAATCTTGAATAATGGGATATTCCCGGGCGGAGAGAAGTGAGATCACGTGAGGCCTTGGGATCCATATTTTCATATGCCCGGCTCCATTTTTTTTTCAACAAATATTGTCACTTACTTTCGCCAACAAATGTAAATATTCTTTCAAATCTAGTCTTTTTATTACTAATTTTCATATGCCCGCCTCCGGTTTATTTTTTTTACACATATTGTAGCTAACGTAAACGTTACGTTCCCCCCAAAACTTAAAAAATCCTTTGAATCCTATATTGTTTAATTAAAATTTTCAAATCCAACCTTTTAATTAGCTTATAGTTAATAACCCAGCATTTCTCGGAAACCACATTTTTTCATATGCCCGCCTCTGTTTTTCCCCTACAAATATTGTCACTAAGCTTCCCCTACAAACGTAAATCTGTTTTGAATCCTCTCTTGTTGGATTAAAACTTTCAGTTCTAGCCTTTTTATTACCTTAAAGCAGTTTGGTTTGAATGAAAACGCGAGAATTCTTATGCTTATAAATTAAAACAGATTAGCATGATATTTGTTTTGCAAAAGAAAAAATAAAACGAATAAAAATGAAAAAAAAAAAAACGGATAAAAATTAATAAATATTTTCCCCCAACAAACGTAATGTTGCGAAACACCGTATGACAAAAAAAAGAAAGAAAAATGCAGGAAAACGATTTTTTTCAGTTGTTAATAAATTCAAACACAGAAGATCGCTCAAAAGGAAATACCAACTTCCGTTAAATAAATAAAAAAAATGCAACACCGGATGCGAAAACTAATAATAGGGAAAAAAAGAATCCGCCATGACAATTCAATCATTTTGACGTTTTTAATTAATATCTTTTTAACTAATTGTAATTTCGGATTTTAAATGGCCGAAATGGATTCCTTGGATTATTCCCCATCTTTTGATGCTTTCCGCGTGCTTCTCCGTTCAGCGGTTCGTGAGGAGATAGCCGGACATACATACATACGTTTGTTTACCTTCGAATTTTAATAGGATAGATTGCGCTTTCACGTTAATGTTGGGTATGGGTAGTAGCATTTCTTCATTATAACATGCATCATGGGTGGTAGCATTTCTTCATTATGACAATTATTGGTGGAAGTTGTCTTGAATTTAGACTGTAATCCTATGCAATTCACGATCTCTGAAAAAAAATTCAGAACGTTATTAGTTGAAATTTGATCTTATTTTTTTCACTAGTTCAATTGAATCGATGAAGATAGTACAAATCCAAATCCCGCCCTTTTTACTTTCTCGTATACGAAGTATACAAAGAGAAAGTATTGTAATCGTCAAAAAATTCGAACTCGAGATTTTGACGGATCTCCACGTTTTAGACCTCCCTGATTCCGAAAAACACAATTTTGGAATTATGTCTGTCTGTGTGTGTGTCTGTGTGTGTGTCTGTATGTGTGTCTGTGTGTGTGTCTGTGAACAAGATAACTCAAAAACTATTAGAGCTACGGGGATGAAATTTGGTATGTGGTCTTTAAACATAATTTGTAGGTTTCTATCAAATTTTGGACAAAATCCGTCAACGGGAAGTCTGTCTGTCTGTATGTTCGGGGTCATGCGAACGCTATAACTCAAAAACTTGAAAAGCCAGATGGATAAAATTTTATACACAGTTTTATCGTCATGAATGTAGGTACGTATAAAATTTTGGGCCAAATCCGTCAAAGGGTTGACTGTATGTCGGTCTGTATAATCGCATACTTGTTCAGTTTTGAAACTAACTCCCTGCGCATGCCTACTAGTGGCAATGCCTGTGCAAGGAAGGGACGCTCCGAAACTTGGCAGTTTGCCAAAAACAAATTCTGGAGTGATTTTGTAAGGAAGCAAACATTTAGGGAGTCTCGCCAGGTCCTGTTGCGCAAAAGAATGAGCAGAGGATTTGAATTTGTTTTGAACCTTCAAACCACGCGTGGTTCCAACTTTGGTTTACTTGCGACGGAAGTTTATTTGACGCCTTTTATTATTCTAGTTTTCTCTACATGTGTTAGGAGTATACGAGAAAGTTTAGGGGAGACCACTCCCGCTGGTTTTATTAATAAGTTCAATAATCGCAGTTCTAAGCAATGAGTGTAAGAGCGGTACTAAACCAGCCTCTCTTCATTGGTTCGAGGCATGTTCAAAATTTGAAAGAGTGCTGAAGAACAGTACCTGTCCAAACTTAAAACTTAATTATCTCGAAATGAGAATTTCAGAATGCTGTTGTTTTTCTTCTCACCGATTCAATTGTAAAAGTGTTTCATGAATTATGTATAATACAGACTACAAGTAAAAACATTCATTTAAAAACCAAAATTCTAACCAATAAATTTTGATTCAAAGTAGTTTTATAAATATTTAAATATATATTGAAAATAATGTAAACGAAAAGTGTACATAAAATTCTGCTATTCCATTAATGAAGGTTAAAATTTTGAAATGAATAAGTTATCGAAGGTAGGTAAATGAGTAAATATTTAAAATGTCATTATTTACAAAAAAATTATCTACAAATTATTATGAATGAACAAATACTCAAATAAATAGAATAAAACAGTCAAGACCCCTTAGATTAGTAATGGGCAAACTGCGGCCCACTTAGAGATTCTATCCGGCCTATCGCAGATTTTAAAGGATTTATCATAATAAATATAATAATCTAAATCAGTAAATTTATTAGCAGATTTAGTATAATAATTTACAACAATAGTATAAGAGTATAATCAGAGTACATCCCGGTTCGAACCAGATCACACCTTCATTTATCATATTATTTAAAATTATTTTTAATTTGAGTAATTATCTAGTCTTGTAATAAATTATAAGGCAAGCCATTTTCTTTTTGCCCGCTTTTAAAAAAAGGTTGCGCATCTCTATCTTAAATTAATATAAGAAGCCTTGAATGGGAGCATAAAAAATGATAAAAAGTAAAACTAAAACAAGAAAAGATTCAGTCTATAAAAACGATAATGAAACATCACCCTTAAAAATGAGCAAGTAATACAAGTAACTGAAAAGGTGTTTTGATGTAAATAAACTAATACTACAAAATTCACTGAAATGGTGTAAAATTCACCAAAAATTGAAGTATCGAAAGTTGGATCCCAAATATTAAACGCCGACAACCATTAGAGTAAAGTGTGGAAAGCATTAAATTACAAAGTAACGTAATATATTTCTGCAGAATACTTTTTTCTGTTCCGTTGATAAATTAAATGCGAAATAACAGAGAAAGTTTTAAAGCATTTTCTGGAGATTATATGATGACAATACCCTAATGCAGTAGTCAACAGTATAACAGATTGGTCACTAATAACTCTTTATCTTTCCCCTAGTACTAATACCCCTTTATCTTTCCACTTAAATATATTCAAATTTAAATGGAAAAAACGGAAGATATTAATTTATTCTTAAACACTCCAAGAAATACTTCAGTAATAAATGTGTATATTAGAGATAGCATTTTTGATGAAGGCGCAGAATATTTTAGTCAACTATTTATTGTCATTTTTCCAAAGCTATATTATACTCAAATTCAAAATAAAAGTTTAACGGAGTACAATGCCGTGATATATTTCTGTAGCCAAAGCCCAAAAAAACTTTTACTGTAAGGTACAAGTTTGAAAACGTAGTGACAGATTTATGAGTTTCAGAAATGAGAACTTCATTTTTGATTTCCAACTACAATGCGCATTATAGAACGATTTTTTCTTTTGACAGAAAGTATTAAAAGCACCATATATGAATGGATCTGAAAGAAGGATTCGGACGGAAGTGTTTAGTGTAAAAATAAATCATCTCATACATATGTACGGCGAATATAAATTCAATAAATACTTTTTTAGCCGTTCTTTCCAGACTGGGAGTACCCTGATTTTGGAAAGCAATATAAGAAATCGCTGAATCAGTATTTTGAAGAGGCTCTCAAAACTCATTGAAAACAGATCCAGGCAATGAAAGTTACAGTTACAGAAGTATTACTTTTACTTTGAAAATCGCGGTTAAAAGAAGATTTATAGCACACGTGTATTTTAAATAATGTTACAACATAATAATGGTCAACTTATTTTCAAAAATAATACTCTCAACCGCTTTTGCATGAAAAAAAGATTTACATTTTCAAATTAGAATTCCTGATTGGTATTATCAAAAATCATTTTAAAAATTTGCCGCGCATTTATGAACAAAGAAAAATTAAATCTCTTCCACCATGGAAAAGAAGACACATCACTGACTTCGCACATTACAAGGTTCCCCGAAACTTGTATACATCCCCCCACCCGTCGGATGATTGATAGAAAGCGCTCGTCAACTCTGGCAGTTTAACTTGAATCTTTTGAATGATGAACAGGGGTTTGCCAACCCTTACGCACAGAGCAAGAGGAAAGGGTTCTGAAATTTTTGATGCGACTTTAATAGTCAACAACGCTGGCGAGTCGTACATCAAAGTCAGCGGACGCATGCAAATGCGTCGAGAGCGACCGCAAAAGAGATTTTGATACTTCATAAGGTTTTTCGCGAACTACATCTATTTGATTACGCCGCCGAAATTTCGAAACGATTGGATTTGGGACGAAGGGTTTGCTTGCAAAACTTTAACGAAACTCGAAATGAAATAAAGTGATAGATGCTACCAGGCTGGATAGGGATGAGGAGAAAAGTATAAGCAAGGTTTACTGGCACTCCAGAAGTATTTATTTATCTTGGAAGTTATATTAAAACCAAATAATACAGTTACAGTTGTTTAAGCAATATTTTAATACCTTCTTTTGAAACTGATGATATTTAAATAGGTTGCTTTCGCGAAGGGCCATTCTATAAAACACAGTCACAGATATTATTTTTCGAAATAAATTTTCAAAAAGGAAAGCGCTTAGAGACAGGAAAGTAGTCAAAAACGGAAATTGAGCTTGCGATAAGAAGTCTAATGCTTTACGCGAAGTGCGCTAACTCTGAAAGTGATAGTTTTTAAAATTTCTAACATTACCAATCAGTGGCGAATCCGGGGAGGGGGCTATCGGGCTACAGCCCCCCCCTAGAGCCAAGCCAGAATTCTTGATTTTATTTAGCATCATTACAACTGTTTTTTCTTAATTTCCCTCTTTTTAAAAAATAATAAAAACGTTTCAACATTACTTTCTGGCTTGACAGGCTAGAAAATTTTCCTACATTTGTTGTCATTCTACTTGTACTTGTAGCTTTGACGCTGTCGAAGACATTTTTTGTCTAGTTATTTCATTGTAATTTTTATTAAATTATCGAAAGTATTGTATTGTTTTTTTTATGATTCTTACTGTCAGGTGAGTCAAGTCTGTAAAGTTAAAGAGTTTTGGTTTACTTTAGCCTTGAGTTTGACATTCATCACGAAGATACAAAGTTTTTATGACCTCAGCCCCCCCCTCCGACCCAAATCCTAGATTCGCCACTGTTATCAATGAAATAATTTAGAAAACCGCATGGAATTTCATAAATATACCCCAAATAAATGTATTTTTCTGCATATCATTAATTGATAGTTCATTTGTATTATTTTAGATAATTTTTCTACCTATATATCTCAGAATTGAACGGGGGATTACATTTCAAGCCTACTATACATATCAGAGCATGCAAAAATAAATTGGGCTACAAAAGTCTTTTAATACTCTAAATATAGTGCACAGATAGTACCTTTCCTTATGGCAATACTTACTCTTCATCACTTTCAGCTCCAATATAACAAAATAAAGTCTTAGTTTCTGGACTCTAAGTGTAAAAAAGTAAATCCTTTACACTCCAGATAGTTTAACAAAGAACTTTTTACAGGTCCATTTTTTTATATATATTTGTAACAGTTATTCCAAAAAAACCGCAGTAGTTGTTGTTTTGCAAATGCAATTGTATTTTTCTTTATCGATGTTAATTATAAGCACTATTTTCTGAACTCGTAACTCGAAAAGGGAACTGCTGCGCAATATTTCAAACAGAAACTAGACGTTATTAGAATGTTCCATTTTTTTAAATAAAATATTCGAAACCTTGGAGTGACAGAAAAAATATATCAATAGCCATGAATTTTAAAATTATCTCTAACAATATTAAACTGTTCGAGCTACAGAGGAATTAAGATGTTCCAATTGCTGAGATGACGCTGCAGAGAATGGATATAATGTAAAGGAGAAATTCTCAACTTCAAGCTAGGAAGATAATTGAGCTTGCCTGTATATTACTTATAGATAGGAGATGAATCTATCTCCTCTCTTTTTCGAGTCTATACGAAGCACGCAGCATTAAGAGGTTTTTGTACAAACAAATTATTCTTGCTCGGTAGTAAGTGCTCCTGGATGAAAACTTTTTTCTCACTCTATTTATAGAAACAGTATCATAATGCACAACGCCATTTCTTTTTAAACATTTTACTAAGACTTGAACCTTTTAAGAAAAAGGTGGCTGTCTCTTCTATCCAGAGCTTTTAACGTCTAAAATCAACAATCAGCTCATTTAATATCCAGCCGACTTTCCGACGTCTCTTTGGGGTATTTATTCCGTGTTTGCTCAACGAAGAATTCTAGACCCGAGAAGAAATTAAGTTGAAAGGAACCGCATTCAATTATCCCAATTGCTTTGCCAAATTGACTCACTGGTATTATTCCTTCTCTCCCTCGTCCTAGCAACTCATACCCTTTCTCTCCCCCCTCCGGCTTCGAGTTTCTCCCCCCCCCCTTTCCACTCAAACGATTTCCCAGAATTCCATCATCTTCCTTCCCTCTTCTCGAAGTCTCTTTTTTTTATTGTTTATTTTTGGTCTCTGTATTCACTCACTGCTG
>BGPR01023015.1:0-24705 GCA_013235015.1 Araneus ventricosus | reverse complement strand
CAGAATCAAGATCTCTCCTTTCCACAACTCAATCGTCCAGCGGACCAACGCTGTCGGGAAAAGTTGACATTTTTTGAATGCTACACTTATGCACTCTAACTTCACTTCCGACATCACGCACACATTTGCTCTCTACCACTCAGGAAGCGACAACACGCGAAAACGATCACTCTCCAGCCTGCTCACATCTGGATACCCCTCTCGGACTGCTCACAATCCATCCATTTAACCTGTATACAGATATTAGCACCCCGAGAGGGGTATACAGATGTTAGCACTCCGAGAAGGGTATACAGATATTAGCACGGTAATACTACTGTGTGTAAAGGGAGAATTTTTCTCTTCAAAAACTCTGGAAAAAATTCTCACTAAAAGGGGGGAGGTTGTGATGTTTCCCCTTCCCGCAAGCGCAGTTCCCGCGAGAACAGAGTCCAGTTCATTTCATGTCAGCCGCAGATCGCAGGACAGATGCAACTTGTGGTCATTAAGGAGACGTTAGCGAGGGTAATAGCTTAGAGCAGAAAGCGACCTCAATGCAGAGAAATAAATATCTGTCAGAGAGCGCATTGAAGTCGGCTAATGAGAAGATTAGTGTTACTCTTTTATGCCACACCTGTATAACTCCTGTGGTGGGAAAACTTGAGAACCTTCCCCACGGTCGGATTTGACCACTGGAAACATGGAAGGTTAGTCGTTGTTCTCCCGGGAGTACGATTATCCAGTGGAGTGAAAGGAAGCCGGAGCTCCACCCCTTGAAGTAGGGCATAAAAACGGAATGTTGAGTTGAGAAAGGGAGAGCGGTGAAGAACCTATTTAGGAGTCTCGAACTGGGTTTTCAGACTCCGGAGCGCCGAAAAGAGCTGTGTTATCGGAGCGGATTTAAAGTCCCGAATTAATTCGAACTTGGGCAGCAAACACTGAGAAATCGGCACTATTCCGAACTCTCGGCTCATCAAATTGCGAGCACTCCTTGTAGTCTCGTGTTTAAGCTATGACGCTGATAGGTGGATGCGACCCATTCTGTGTTGAATTATTTCTTTTGTGGACTACGATTCCATAGAACTTTAACGTCCTAGAACTATGATCCCAATGATTGAACTTTGTATACATAAACTTAATCAAGAGTGCTATGCAAGAATTGTTCTCTAAATTATAGCTGTGCAAAAAAAGTACTTAGGTCATTAGCTTTGCATTTATTTGATCGCAAATAGGAAAGGCACCACAAATATTATATCAAATCAGTTTTAACGATACAACTATCTTAATTTTTGTAAAGTTAGTTCTTTGTTGGATAGCTCCTGTAAATTTATTTTCTTTCTTTTTCTTTTGTTTCCTTTTATAAATTTTATTTCTTAATTATTACACATTATTTTTAATATATATTTTGTTTCTTCTTCAGAATGTTTCTTTATTGTGTATTTACTTATTCTTAGGAAAGTAGTTTTCGCCCAAAATTGCTGTTTTTTATATTATGTTATTAATTATTCGTATGGAATTTGTATCGAAATTTTCTTCCCGCTGACTCGTGAAAACATTTAGCTGAGTCGACGTGGGAAATAACAAACAGTTCCCTTGGTTAGTACAATCCAATGTCTTTTTTAGAATACAATTTTTTCAAAGGCGCTCATTCGTCTTTATTCGAGATTCCTTTTATTTGCCTTATTTAAACTTCAAATCAACAAGTCGGGCTTTTTGTTTTCTTTTATTAACACTCATTATCGTGCTTCACAGGACTTTCTCTGTTACTCCTCTTTCAGATTAATGAACTTGAAACAAATAACTCTTATTTAATTGTCTCTGCTGACGTTTAAAATAAGAACCAAATCAGATATTTCCGTAAAGAATTTCAGCGCTTTGAAATATCCGAGAATTTGGAAGAAAACTCTCCATTCTCTTTAAATGATATTTGGTAGAAGTGCGAAGATGGCCATCAGGAGCAAATATGTAGCATATATATAGAAATGTTTCCCATTTTCTTAATATTCACTCAAGAGATGTAAAAAAGCTTGAAAATGTATGTCATTGGTTGAACTCATTCAAAATCTTATCTCAACTTTTTTTTTGAATTAAATAAGTAGACTAAATTGCTTTTGTTTATTTCCTTACTTCAAAAAATATTTTTTTTTCTGTTTACAAATTATATAATATTCCTCCAAAATAAGAATTTTATCTTTCTAAATTAAGCGAATATTTTATTATGATATATACTTACATTTTTAAAATATCGATGATAAGATGGTGGTGGTTAGAAAATTTTACCTCACAGTCCCCCCCCCCTTCCTTGGGAAATTGGATGGTAATTTTTAAATTGACAAAAGAATAATATAATATTCATATTTATCATGATGTTATACGCATCCCTAGCCTCTTTGTTTCTTGTGCGACATAATCGAGTTTTCATATGTTGTGAGATATTTTGTATATTTGTGATCTTTTTTTTATTTTTGAATGTTTTATTTTTATCTTTTATCCTCAACTCGTTACATTCATTGCTCATCTCACCGTTAATGTTGTAGACATCACAGGTACCTCCTTCGGGAGGGATCGGGCCACGGCCTGTAATGACCATTCATGGTCTCCAACAGCTCAGATTTGCATGGCTGTCATTCAATGTCATGGGTTAGTCCAGTCATTAGGGTGCTAAAGGGAGAAACAAATCTCTGGGTGTGAGCTAATTTTTGTCCTATAGTGTTCTGGGGTGCTGATTACGACTGAGTTTCCCAAAAAAATTTTTGTTGGAAGTTTAGTTAGCCAAAAAAATAAAAAAATGGATTTCCCTAGTTTTTGTTATAACTCAAAACTATCAACTTTATGTTATCATCATATATCAAAATAATCAGCACAAAATTTCCTACAATTTATGTCTATACTATTTTTTTCATTACACGTACCGTTTAGGCGCTGTAACTGGTTGAAGTTTGGCGAAAGTTTGACTTACCTGCTAGCGTGGCTTTAACAGCAACAAATCATCCTATCTGTATGCGCGAATTTATCTATCTTACTAAATAAATTTCTGCTTAATTAATATACTTTTTCTATCGTAAAGTTCTTTGCACAAATAAAGATTTTATCACTTATATTTTGAATATACTAACATAATCTGCACAAAATTCGTTCTAAATCTTTTTACCCCTGGTATTACCTGGCTTTCGCTTTCGCGGTTGCGAAATAAACAACAGAGTAAATCTCAAGAATTTTTTAATAAGTTAAAAGACTTCAACATAGCTATATCTGTTATTGTCCATACCTGCTTTACATTTCGTATTTCTCCCCGTCTTGGCAAATGAACTCGTCTGTCTGAAGCCCTGTTGAACAGCCATTAATGAAAAACTTGAAAACATTTGCGGGCCTCACTCATGGCCGTGGTGTCAGAGATAGTGTACTGGCTAGGTGGACGCAGGGAATGACAGCGCTCCAACATATTTGTTATGGAATTGAAGAATTCTCTGGTGTTGATTTGACCAGCTCTGATCAACATTTGAAAATCAGTGACTCAAGAGTTCAGCGAGATAATGATGATTGCAGGAAAATGGTGGAGTGGTTCAAGCACTATAATCCTTTCCCAGAAACTTCTAACTTGATTTCATTAAGCACTGGCGTTGCTGGAGACTCAAGAATCAATTGTCACATGGTCAAGGAGGAAGGTATTCTTGGTATCAAAAGAGTTGAAGGAAGTTTCTGAATTTTTATGAAATTCAGAAGAAATAACCGAATGCAACCACTAGCTCTAAAAAGGCACGAAATCCTCTTAGTACAAAGCTTTCAAGCCATGTTCACCATGTTCACAGGAATTTAATGTTGAAAGCAATGTGTATATTATTGATGGAGGCTACTTGCTGCACAGAGTCATCTGGAACAGGGGTTCAACTTTTTCATTAATTAGTGATAATTTTGTAACATATGTTCGTACAAAGTACAAATCAACTGCTCTAGTCATTTTCGATGGGTATCCTGAAAATGAAACAATAGGAGACACTAAATGTGCATAACGGGCCAGAAGAACACGGAAACAAATGTCAAGCGAAGTAATATTTCATTGATACCAACAGTTTCCCAAGAAAAATTCCTGGCCAATCCGAAGAACAAGGATCGACTCATCTCCATCCTGGTGAACAAGTTCTCCTCATTAAACATGGCATGCAAGAAAGCAGACGAAGTTGCTGATTGTTTAATTGTGAACTCGGCTCTAGCCTTGGCCCCAACACATCCGTCTGTGGTTGTCATAAGTGAAGATATTGATCTTTTCGTCATCTTAATAGGCATTTTCACCTTTGGCCATGTATATTTCCTAAAACCAGGAAAATTGAAAATTGCTGAAAAGATATTTTCTCCTCACACTGCTTTAGAGAAAAGAATCGCCGATAACATTTTATTCATACATGCCATGAGTGGATGTGACACCACATCAGCTCTATTTAATTATGGTAAAATGAAGTTTGTGCACACTTTGAAAAACAATCATGATCTCCTCAAAGTAATTGAAATTTTTAAGAAACCAGATATAACCCCTGAAGCTGTTGTGGATGCAGGGAACCGCTTTCTTGTGGCATTCAATGGCTATTCAATATCTGCCTCGGATATTAATATTACATGAAATCTTCATTTAACAAGAGTAGCAACATGGCTTCGCTTCCTCCAACCGAAGCAGCTGCCCACCAACATTCCCGAAGAGTTTACAATCAGATCCAAAACTGGCTTGGCAATAAAAAGAGACCTGAAGACTGGGGTTGGGAAAGAACAATCAGTGGGCTCCAGCCTGTCAAAACTCTGAAGCCCCCTGCACCTGACTCTATCCTGCTGAAGATATTCTGCAAGTGCAAGTGAAATTGCAGCTGTAGGAAGGCCAGACTGTTTTTCTCAGTTTTGGGTCTTCACTGTTGGGGCAACTGCAATAACAGGAAGATTCAAGTAATTAATAGTGATGAGGATGATGATGATGAACCAATACGGCTCGATGATTTAGTTGAGGCGTCTTTATCTTTGCATGTCGAGGAAGACACAGATGATCTTCCAAAAGATATTGGATCATAAGCTTCAAAGCAAGCAAGATTAAGTAAGAGACTGGGATGTAGTTATTATGACTTGTAAAGTTTAGAATGTTATCTTTTTTTTTCATGTCATTTTTTTTCTTGGTTACTAGATACCAAGTTATTCAAATTAATTAATAGAAATTAATAAAGTTTAATTAAAAACTACACTAAGTACTTTTAGTTGTTCCTAAATAACATTTATTTTGAAAGTGGCTCTGAATTTCCATCAATATCAGCCTTTTTAGAGGTAATCAAGGAATTTTATTCATAAGTAGTACTTATGCCCTGCATTGCTCGGGACTAAATTACTTTCATTTCTAATATAACAGATGAAAAATTTATTTGCACAAGGAACATTACGGTAGAAAAAGCGTATTAAAAAGTAAAGTGTATTAATAGTTGGATAGTAAATTTTAGTGCATACAAATAGGAAGATTTGTTATTGTTCGAGCCGCGCTAACAGGTATGTCAAACTTTCGCCAAACTTCAACCAGTTATAGCGCCTAAACGCTACGCGTAACGAAAAAATAGTACATACATGAATTGTAGGGAATTTTGTGCTGATTATTTTGATGTATGATGATAACATAAAAAAGTTGATAGTTTTTGAGATATAAGCAAAAACTGGGGGAAAAGTCAATTTTGACATGTTTTTTGGCTATAACTAAAATTCCAACAAACATTTTTGGTGGGAAACCTCAGATTCGTAATCAGCACCCCAAAAAACACATAGGAGGAAAAAATTACGACTCCACCAGAATTTGTTTTAAAAAACTACCTAATGACTGGACTATATAAGGCAAGACGAGAGTAGCTCTTTTGCAGTTACCATGCACCTGCGCGGGTAGATATGACTAGTTATTGTATGTACAATTATACCTTTTGCTTGGAATTTGTTTCTGTATCATTTTCTCTTGATATAGCATTGCATTGCTTACTACATTTTCACGTGTACGCATGGATGGACCAATTCATGTGCTTTTTTTACGTGTTTTAGGTAGATTCCTTATAGGAAATCTACATATGGATAGCGTTATCTTTATATATATATAAATAACGCTATTTCCCATGTTATCTTGTGAACACGATAAATGGAATAATTTTGATGTAAATTTAACCAGCATGGGATATGTTGTAAGGGTTGTAAAAATCTCGTTCAAGTTCGTAGATGGGCTATCCAGCTCAAAGGGGGTGGAAATGGTGAGGGTGGAAATTTTCATTTTCCCATAATTCCTTTACAATTGAAAATAGAAGGAAAATTCCAATTAAGCGAATTATTGCCTTATCATAACGAACAATTTTTTCATTTAAAAGTTTGCGATAGCTACAATTGCTTAGAAGTTATGAGATGAAAAGTGATTTTTCCCACCCTTCCCGCCTCTCCCCCTAACTTAAAATATATTTTAACATATGCATGTTACCACTTGTTGGAAAGATCTCGTCATTTGCAGTCTCTTTCACCCACTTTCATTCTTGCAGCTCTAATGCTTATGAGAATAGAAGGCGAAATGTTATTTTCCTTATTATTAGTAGAGACGTATATATAGAACGCTTTTCCCCAAGTTATCTTGTGAAAACGATAACTGGAGTAATTTTGATTAGATTTTAGCCGGCGAAGGATGTGTTGTAAGTTCGGTGAAAATATCGACCGAGTTTGTAGATGGGCTAACCAACTAAAAGGGGGAAAATGGTGGGGAACTGAAGATTTCATTTTCCCATAATTCCTTTACGATTGAAGATTGAACGATTGAACTCAAAGTAGGCGAATTATTGCCTATTTATAATAAACAAATTTTGTATTGAAACTTTTTTGATAGCTACAATTTTTAGAATTTATTAGCTAAAATGCAACTTTCGATCCCCTGCCCCATTTTATCATTTTCCCATAGCTCTGTTACGAATAAAGATAGGAAAAAAATTCAATTAGGCGAAATATCACCTTATCAGAACGAACAACTTTTATATTAAAAGTTTTTATCAGCTAAAATTGCTTAGAAGTTATGAGCCGAAAAGCGATATTGAATTCCCCGGTTCTCCCCTAAATTTATTATTTCCCCATTACTCTGTTACGATTGAAGATAAAAAGAAACTTTCAATTAGGGAAATTATCACTTAATCATAACGAACAACTTTTATATTAAAAGTTTTTTGACAGTAACAATTGCTTAGAAGTTATGAGCTGAAAAGCGATGTTCAATTCCTCCTCCCCCATTTATCTTTTCCCCATTACTCTGTTACGATTGAAGAAAGAAAGGAACTCTCAATTAGGGGAATTATCACCTTATCATAACAAACTACTTTTATATTGAAAGTTTTTTTACAACAAGAATTAATTAGATGTTCTGTGCTCCCATCTGCCGCATTCACTTCCACTTTTTGTACGGTAAACAAGCTGATATACCTGGCTTTGCTCCGGATTAAAATGCTTTCAAGTCTAATATTTTTAATGTAAAAACTACTATTGTATAAAAATTATAATACACAAAATCCTTTTCTGATTTGAAACGTTTTTAATTAAAATGAGAATATCTATTGAAACAAACGATTTTTAAAAACAGCTGTTTTCTCTATAAATTATTATTTGTTATATAGGAACTTGAAATTTCGTTTACAATTACTAAAGTAAAAGAAAGGAAGGTTTCAATGAATAATTTATTATATTATTCATTAATTTAAAGAAAGAAAATATATCAATCATTATTTGGTCCTGATATAAATTGTTAATCGTCTACTTTTAAAATTTTCTTTTAGCATTAGTCCAGAATTCTGTGAAAGTATTCTGGCAACTATATATATTCAGATTATTCTTGTTCTTCAACAATAAGGAATATTGTTGCGAATTCTGTATAAAATTTATTTTAAAACATATTAAAATGAGAAAAAAAATTGTACGGAAATAAAATTTTTGTCTCAGAAATGCTAATTTTTTAAAAAAATTAATAAGTTGTAAAAATAGTTTCGTGAGATAATATTTCCCAAAGATATCGAGGAAAAACGCCTTCTTTAATTTTTAATTAACTGAAATTGTAAGTAACTTTTGGGTTTTGAAAAGCTAAGGTGAACTTTCTCTTGTCTTAAATAAAAAGTATGCAAAGTCTGGTTGAAATCAGTCCAGAGGTTTAAGAGGAGATGTGGAGCATACATACAGACACAATAACTTTTATTTAAATTAAGATAATTATTAGATCATTACAAGATTAAGATTACTGGCATATACTATGAGCCATAAAAGAGGTTTTAGTGAAGATATCGTCACAATTAAATAAATATTAAATTTTATTTAAGTAAATAGTTAATTTTAATTAATCAAACAGTTAATTTTAATACTTAATTTGATAATTAGTTAATTTGACAGATTACTTTAATTTTATATTTAACTACACATGGCTGTACCAAGATTTGATTAATAAATTTAATATAAAATAGCCAAAAAAGATAGATATATAAGAGTTCCCTTTATATATTTTTATATTGAAAAATATCTCATTTACTTTAAAATTGTTTTGAGGTTATCTGCCTAAGTATTTGCTTTTAACTGTCGATGGAAATTTAAATTTACTGTTCAAATTGGCTGCATTCATATCCTAGGCTTTAAACACACGTGTTAAATTTGGAACTCACAATGTTTAATAATTTTTATTCTCGTATGTGTTAAGAATTTAGTGACTATTATCTCTGTAACCGGGGAGTTCTCTAAATGAGCACATTGTAGTAATGTTTAAATGTTTCATGTCATGTGATTTTACCATATGACAAAGTAATGTTCGCACAATTATATGGTAACCTAGATTAAATAAACTAATCTAGAGTCGTTCTTCATTCGTGTCAAGTGTCAATTTCTTGCTGCTGTTTCAGATAGGCTGGCTTAATGTTATCTACGGGATATTTGGGCTGCTGGGATGTTTATTTCTTTATGATTCCAACCTGTTGAATGATTATGTGTTGGGATATAAAAAAATTTGACCAATGTACTGACCAATAAATCTAGCATAACCATTTGGAATGAAAAATGGAATGATAAAACCTTGATATAGTAAATATTAAATGCATGGGAACAGAATCACAGCGTAAATATTGCAATGTGTAGAAACGATAAAGTCATTCGCTATGTCTGTATTGATCAATATGTAATATTTCATTATTTTTGTAATATTAGCGTAACGGAATCTACCTTTGCCTTCAAGCTTGCCGGAAAGTGATATCTTCGTTTATGGAACTAGCATTTGTTTCTTTTTCCCTTGAAACTTCTTTCAACCGTTTATTCCGGAATTTACTCATCTAAGCATTGTGTTATACTTGTTGATGTGAAGGAGATTTTTCTCTACGAATGTAAAATACATATAAACTAGCTGTCTTCGGCAACCAGCTTGGTCGTCGGGAATATAATTGTAACTGAATCTCTTATGCAAAATTTAATATTCGTGGTGCTCTTAAAAGAGTAATTTTAAACTTCAAATTGCGTTAGACATTTAACCTACCTGCGTAATTTTCGTAGCCTTGCACTTTTTTTCCTTATCTACATGAAGCTCCCTAGTGGAGTCGAGTAACTGTTCGTGTCATATAGCATCTAATTGCTAATTTTTTGTGTAAAATTTGCAAATGATTTCAATATTAAAAACGCGGAGCACATTTTATGCAAGCATCATGTTCATTGACTTAAAACATGCTCTTAAAAAGAATTAAAACATAGTACAAAAATGGATTTGTTTACTATGAAAAAATTAAACTGTCGATAAAAGATTCGATCCCATCCTCTATGCGACATCTTGCCCGTTGACTCTCTCTTGGCGTATTAGGATACCTTCCACTTCTCTAGAAAGTCTTTGGTACCAAAGAGTTCTGGAGAATCCGATTTCAAAAAAAGGAATAAGAAACATAATTAAATTCATAAGAGAGAATGAAAATATAATCCGATTAGAATAATTATTCAACTGAGTTTGAAAAAGAATTCTAACTTATCCTGCATTAAATCCACTGTAAGAATACTTTCTGAGATCTAAAACTGGTATTCTCAGCATTTAGAGTTGTATTTCCGTAGTTAAAATAGCCTTAATTATTTTTTATTTAAACTATTGTACATAATATATGATGTCTGTTTTATAAGTTGCAGTTGAATCTTCTTTCTTCAGTAGGAATTCTGAGTCTTGAGTTGAATTTTTACATCGGAAACCCAACAGCTAAAATCGATTTTTTTTTTCAGTTTCGTATATTTTTTGAATACAAACAACAACAACAAAATAAAAAGAATTATAATAGAAATACATACAAAGACAGCACAACTATCTATACAAAATGTTTTTAAAAAATGATAAAATTAGGTCTGAAAACATCTACAGAAATAACTTTTAATACGCTATTCGCCATCATCTGTTCTCAATTAATAATGTTTACTTTCTTTTTTTTTCAATCAGTGAAGGTGCTTTTCCGGTAACGTTCCAAAAAAAAGCTGCATATGATAACAATGAAAACATTTTTGGAAATCGTGTTTGAAAATATTTTCAAAATTTAATTAACCCTCCTAACGGCGGATGCGATGTTTTTCGCCTTCATGTTCAATTCAAAAGCGGATAAATTGTATTTATAAAATATTTTTTAAACATCCGTGGATAAAGTATTTTACGATTTTAGAGCTATAATTAAATACAAAAAAGATTTGTTAATTCACTTTAAAACTCGAGTTTTGAAACCTGAAAGCTATAATTTCAAAATAATTGGGCGCTCGGAGGTTTAAAATTAAACAGAATGCTGAATGGAAACGAAATTGGTGTCATTGTAAAAATAATTTTTTGAACTTTAAGATGACGTTAAAATGGTTTTTTGTGCAATAATATCCTCATGAGTAATTTTGGAAAACCTTTAAAAATTAAGGTAATTTTTAATAAAAAAATGTAACTAAAATGTTGAAAAATACTTTGTTAGTGTGATCACCTTTTACCCAAAAAGAAACCACCTGTTAAATTTTAAGTTTCTAGTACCAGTGGTTTGGGAGATTCGGTGATGAATCAGGGAGTGATTTTCTCTTATACATATATAGATTCACTACATATTTGGGAATTTCTACTAATTAATTTTGAATAGTACTTTTTGTCTTAATTATTTATCAGAATTTTATTATGTTTGGAATTTTTTGGATTTTATATGTTAATATATTTTATATTATTTACTATGTATATATATATATATATATGTATATATTATATGTATTTATACTTTACTTGCAGGAGTAAGGGTATCGTTTTGAAAAGCCATCTTTTGTATAGAACTCATGCGCAAGAATTTGTTCATGAATTAAATGTCGATTGATCGGGATATTTCATCTCAATTTGTACAAATCAGACCGCCTTTTGTTTGGTAATTTGAATTTTTGGACGTTTTATTTTTAGAACAATGTCGTGAAAGTTTTCTGTAGTTGCAATAAATAACACATTTTACAATTAACTGTTTTGTAGGCGGTGGATGTCGCAGCTGTAACTTTCTTTTCCTTTAATTAAGAGAAGATCCTTCGCAGGAGCTACGACTGCCTTCAGATTGTTAATTAATCAGACTGAAAGGATCTGTATGAGGATTTATTTTATTGCAACATTCCATGATGACGTTCGTACTTCATATTAACACTAATTGTTACAAGGAATGTGTTTCAGAATGTATTTGATAATAAAGTGAATTTAACTGCAAATTTAATAATGGCCTCTTTTTTACATTGCAAGGCACTAGACCAATATAGCATTCGCAATCACGCGCACTGGAAAAATTCGTTACTTTAATTGATGGAATATATTGAGAACCTAATTTAAAATATTTGATGGGTTCGAATTTATTTCATTACACTTAAATTTAGAACAGTCTGCAGACAAATTAAATATCCTTTTAGCTATTTTCCTCCTGATAACATGAACAAAAAACAAAGTTATCTAGGAAAAAGAATTTATGGCATGTTCCAAGGACTGAATCTCTTCTAATTGGATTATTTGATGTTCAAATTATTGTTTAATTTAGTTTAGACGGCCTAGCGTCTTCTAATTGGAATCGAGAAGAAAGCTACTTCATGATGGATCTCCTAATTTTGCATCGACCATTTTGCACCACCATTTACCCATGCATGATTTTGAATTAATGTTATTTCTCAAAGAGAATCATTAAGTGCATTCACAATTGAAAAGCAGCCCAGCACACATATAGATATATTATATCATAAATTAATAATTTTTCTTTCACGAATTCGTAGAATGAAAAGCGAAAGTATTGATAAAATGTTAAACATCGAGATTTTGAGGAATGTACACGTTTTGGAGCTTCCGGTAATGGCTTCTCTCGTCCCCTCCCCTACGGAATTATGTCAGTTTGTCCTTGTGCATATAAAGATGACGTTCAAAAACCGGACCAGCTACAGGAATGAAATTCGATACTAAGTCTTAACACTAAAATTCTGAATTTTGTATCAAATTTTGGACGAAATCCATGAACTTGGTATTTGTTACTCTGTCTGCATCTTTTTGTGACTAGATAGTCATTCTAAATAAACAAAAAATTGTTGGTGTTTGCATTCGAAATAAAACTAAAGGAAAAGATTTCCTTTTAAATATTTTTATTAATACTAATGAATACAGTAAAACCTGTACTAAACGGAATATAAAGGGACTAGAAGAATTTTCCGTTTCAGACAGCATTCAGTTTCATACAGGGCTCTTGAGTATATGAAGATTTAAAATGTACCTAATCATTATTTAAATTAAATCGATTGCAATAAAAAAGATATTCTAAGATTCACAAAATACCATAAATATCACTATAATTACGTTTTAATAAGTGTCAACAACTTTTAACTGATACATTAACTGTTTTTCATTATTATTATTATTTATTTATTTTACTCTCAAAATCAAAGGTTTCCAATTTCAAAAAGAGAGTTTTGCTTTCAATCAAGAAGATTGAGAGAATTTAATATGTCTGAAAAGCCAATTGAAGTACAAAATAAGTGATTACTAACTTTAAATTTTGATGGATATTTACCTAGGATTGAATTTTAAAACTATAACACTCATTTCCTTCCCAATAACCCTATTTTCAAAAGCGGTTAACATAAGAAAAAATATATAGGCTATTTATAATATATATAAGTCCAGAAAACAACTCTATTTAACTGCTTTTTCTGGCTAGAAGAATATTCCTTTGGAAAAATTTTGCTAATTTGTTATATATGATCTTCCATAGAATCTTCCAAAATTTACTTAATTCTATTTCCTTCCTTCATGCATAGTTACAATATGTTTTCTATTTTTAGAGAAGTTTATGGTGAGATATTTTTTTAATTATGGTGGGGAGAAAGGGAGATTTCTGGCAAAGAGGATTTCAACTTGGCAAAGCCTCGTTAGGGAGGAATGGCGTTCTACTTTGTCACCATGGCAACCTATCAGGAACTAAATGAATAACGACAATCATGATTTTCTATCAATAAGGGATTGGTTTTCATTTCGTGTTTATAAGTTTCACACAAAATTGGGAAGATTTAAGACCATTGAAAGTCATAATGGAATGTGTTTCGTTTCAGCTATTCATCACACCCATATAGCAATTTTAAATCATTTTTTAGTATTTTTGAAAAGTCAGTACGTTTACTACGAAAAAACATGAACTGACGATAAAAGATTTTTTCGTGGTTTAAGTTTTAAGTCCTTTAAAATCTCATTGATATTTATTTTTTAAACATAGAACAAAAAATATAATTGCAAAAATGGAAAAATTATGGACATTTTCCCCCCTTTTTTGCATCTCATTTTTTTTTCTATTGTAATAGTTTGCTAAGGACGATACATTCTGATAAAAGCAATTTTTTTTACTACTTTGAAAATTTTTATGAAAAAATTGGATATTTATATAATCTTTCTATTATTTATCGACGCTTCTTTAATGGTATATGAGTTATCGACAATGTCCGAAATTCATGTTTCGAAAGAATGTGTGTGAAAAGTAACAAAAATATCTTTAATTTCAAATTATTGCCTATAAATCGCAGCCGCTGCATGCAATTCGCGAGTGTTATACTCGAAAGATGATTATCTTATCAGAGCATTATGAAAGGAACTTCAATTCAATCCACGTATTTAAAATAGAAAAACTAAAAAAAAGTTGATTTCTTCAGCTTGAAAATTCCAAATTTTTTCAACTTGAAACTCTAATGTATATTACAGTTTTCTGAGTTCCCTTTAACAGCTTTGTTCATACAAAAACATATTAAGTTTTAAAAAAACATAAGAAACATAAAATAATGTAACCTATTCTTCGTCGGGACATGCAATGGACACCCCAGTGGTTTGGAAGGACTCTAGCAAATTTTAAAAGTTGATCAGGCATGCGAAATCAAATAAGTTTTACAAATTGATCTTTAGTTTTCCAACATATGGCATTCTGAGGATTTTAAAATTCTAATTTAAAGTGATTAATTCAAGTAAATTTTTCTTAAGGCGTACAAATCGTAGTCAAAAAAGATTCAAAGCAAAGAGAGAAAAAAAGTTAAAACATTTTTTGAAATCTACGAGTAAAAGAAGCAAGCGAAAAGTACACTTAATCAAAATTTTAAGAAAAAGTAATTTAGGCATAGAAGACGGTAGTAGTTGTTAATTAATTATTTAATTCCTATAAAATATTTGCAGTAAGAGTAGCTTTCAAATTTAAAGTTTCAACCATGTGCCCCTGACTATAATTGATTCCTTGTTAGTTATATTATACCATACTAGCTTATATACCCGGCGTTGCTCGGGGTAGAAATATTTTCTAGTCTAAGTACTTATAATACTTTAAACTTAATTAAACAGTTTTTCAGTGTAACGTCTTTCGTTGATTTTCTTTTGCCCTCTCCTGTGACTCTGACCCCTCGGCCAGCAGCTAAACTAACCTCTTCTTACTGAATCTGTACTTTGAACTGCTTCACACGAGTCGGATAACCCATGTAACTCCATCTTCCCATCCCCATCAACGGAGGCAACAGAAATTCTTCATAGTATGCGTTTATGGCTCCCCTTTCTTTTCTTTTTTGGTGTTTGTGTGCCTGACCGCAAACACCATTCCTTCCTTTGCTTCCTAGGCACTGCCCCAGATAGCAATTTTTTTGCAGCAAATTTGCACTGCAAGTCTGCAAGCTTTCTGCAAATTTGTCACGACAAGTGTGCAAGTGTGAAACAAGCTTGCAGCAAGTTAACGCAAGCCTCGAAGTCACCATAGGACGAACTTGCAGCAGGCTTGCATTGCAAACTATAGCAAAAACAGAGTACGAACACAACCCAGGATAGAACTCGCGACCTACCGGTTCAGAAGCTGACGCGGTTGCCACTCAGCCAGTTAAACTCTGAGAGGAGAAGATAGATTTCGCTAATACATCGTACCATTCGATTCGTATACGATTTATTTTAAACTTTTTTCTTGATTTCATTAATTTTTTGAGTTGAGAATATGATTTAAAGTCAAAGAGAGAGCGATTTTCGCTATTAACTACGTTTTGCTAGTAGAATAAATTATGAAATTAGAGTTCAAAAGTAATTACTTTAAAATGGGACAAAATGTCTAAGTTATTATTTTTCAACAAACATTGACTGTATATTAGATTTAATTTTGTTTATAAACGTTAAAATTTCAACATTAAGAAAAAGGCGATATAGTTTTCTTTAAAGTGCGAGTGATATATTTAGTAAAAAGATGAAAAATGCTGCAAAATATTTTTTTATAAAAAAGTTAGTTTTTTTACAAATTATCATTGATTTATTGAATTAATGAAAAGAAGGACGGTCTAGGAGATGCTATTAAAAATCGGATGTTTTTTTAAAACAGAGACAAAGATAATTATCTCTTTGTGCTTTCTTTGCATGAAGCTTGTTTTGCAAACTTGCAAGCAAGTTTGATTTGCAAGGGAGGTGGCGTTATTTGTCACATCGAACATGTAGCAAATGCGTTGCAAGCGTGGGTGGCGCTAATTGTCACAGCGAACTTGCTACAAGTTCGTTTCAAGTTTGACGCGTCAACTTTTGCCATGACAAGGGAATAGCAAGTCAATATCAAACTTGCTGCAAACTTACTTGCTATCTGGGATCCCTTCGGTAGGAACGGGATTCGTTTAACGTTTAATGACTTTACATACAGACAGTGGCGCACCGAGGGTCAAACTGTGATTTTTATCCTATCCCCAGTGGCGACCAGAGAAAATGATTGTTTTTACCCCAGTCATCATTTTCTTAGCAAGCGTAAATGGCCCACGGGGCCCCCTGATGGCTGTAGGAGAGCAAAAAACAATAGTAACATGTTGAAAAACAATGTAACATGCTGAAAAACAACATTATGTAATCTAATGGTCCGACCCTGGTACAAGGGAAGTTATGCTACATTCTAAATAAGAGGAGGGAAGAAAACACACTACCACATCCTTAATAGGCAGAAGAGAAACTAATTTATTTACATATGTACAAGTAAGAAGGGCAACACAACAACAACAGTAAACAAGGTCAGCGCCATCTGGTGTGGGAGACACAACCCATTGCCAGCTTATACACCCCCCTCTTCATAAATTATTTTAAAAACTGGAAGAAATGCAGTAATGTTTTGTCTGCATGGCGCCCCTAAAACTGGAATCTTCGGCATCCCTTACTTCCCGGTCGCTACGCCGCTGACTAGGATCACCCAAAAGTTTGCGAAATTTAAACGAAATATCGCGTAGTAACTAAACTAACGTCACTGGATATTTGAGAGTATTAAAAGCTACGAAATAAAAACGGAAGTTAATTGAATTCTACGAAATAACAGTGGAGTAAGAAAACTACATTGAAGTCAATGACCAAAAAAAAACAATATTTTCTTATCATCAGCGGTAAAAAAACGTGAATAAAGGATTTGATGAAACAATAAATTTGATTTTATAACAATAGAAAACATTGTTACAAATTGCGTTTTAAATGAATTTTGAAACTTTACAGTTAGAGAAAAAATTGTCAATAATTAAATTTGTATCATTAGAAAGAAAATACTTTGCTCTTTAAAGTGGCGTAAAAATAATTTTCTTTCGATAAATATTTCAGAAGTTATTGGCGAAAAACATCTAAATATAGCTTAGTTTTCGTTATTTAATTAAATAAATAAAAATCCAACTCCAATTTTAAATTAATTTTTATGCCGTTAGCTCCCTATCGTGTTAATCCATGACCGTGACAAATTTGATCGCCTTAAGTCCAACGGTGAGGGCGTGTATAAAGAACCAGAAACGATCACACACACATACTTTCCTCTTTTATACACTGTAAAAAAATATCCGTTTTTTTTTCGGACTTTTTCCGCATATTTGACTGTTTAAAGCTGTTTTGTTCACAAAACGGTTTTTCACCGTTTTATGCTCCAGCCATAAATGGTTTAAAACTGTCAGTTCAAATTCTATTTTTCGTCATACGGTGTTGAATTCCGTACGATAATTTTCGCCTTTCTTAAATCATTTTAACATTATTTTCTACACTTGCCCATATTGTATGAAGTCTCCGGTGGTCTAGTGGTTAAAGCGACTGTCTGCCAACTCTAAGAACGCGAGTTCGATCCCCGGCTCGGAGGAGAATGAATTTTTGTTACCATCGAAATCATCCAAGAAAGTTCAATTAAAAATTAATTGAAATTAATAATTAAGCCTTGATTAATTAATATTCCTAATTGATAGTAATTAAGTCTCGACTAATTAAGATTTCTAATTAATTGACTTTCCAGATAATTCGAGAAATGAAGAAAATCTCTAAGTTGGAAAGATGACGTAACTTACTTCAGTTCACATCAGCACGTTTCAACTCAACTCGAACAGAAGGAGAAAAACAACTGAACTCCCACCTACCATATTACGCTACATACTACTCTTAATTTTTTCGGGAAAGCTTGTTTTTGTATGGTAAAAAGCGTTGTGCCTACGGATTTACTTCGTAACTTTTAAAGAGAAAACTTGTTCTTGTATAGTAAAAAACCGTTGTGCCTACGGATTTACTTCGTAACTTTTACAGAAAAAACTTGTTCTTGTATGGTAAAAAACCGTTGTGCCTACGGATTTACTTCGTAACTTTTACGGTTTTGCACAACCAACCCAGCTGCCAGTTTAAAACCGTAAATTTTACGGGAATTTTTTTACAGTGTATATATAGATTCTTTGATATATATAGTATTATACTATTCAATATAAAATATCATATATTATGCGTTTCGCACCCACTGCCACTGGGGTGGTGCGGATGTTTGGAGAGGGGCTGAAAGCTTAGGTCTCGTCCTCGTCGTCTGACCGTGGTTCAAAATTACTAGTTCCGTCCCAGAATAACCCTTGTGTTGCTTAAAAATGGTACGTTAATATAACTAAAATAATTATACGCTTTGTGCTACTGGCACTAATTGTCAGCAAATGGGCTAGGGAATAACCCTACATTGCGCAATGATTCGTGTTTTCATCGATTCCATTTTTACAGTTAATATAGAACCATTTAATAACTATTATTTAAAATTTTTTTAAAATTTAAAGCTATTATTAGCCTTTAATTACAAGGCGTCCGAGAATTGTGGGACACATTTCAAAAATTAATAAGAAACACCTAATAATGTTACAACTATGGTTTTTTTTTAATTGAGAGTCCAAATAAAATAGAGTTTTTTTTCAGATAGGCGACGCGGCGTTCTTAATTTACTACAGCGAGAGAATTCCGTACGCATTGGCTACCGATATAAGAAGCCGATGCACGTTTTCTGATTTCCTTTTATAGTTTTACTTGAATATCTCAAAACAATATTCAGTTTTAACGCTACATTTCAATTAACAAATTAAAGAGCATAAATTTCCCTACAAATACATTTTTTTTCTTCCTCGATTTAATAGAGCGCATATAATGGCTCTAAAACATAGAAGATTTCCATGAATCTACGGTCACCTATACCACCTTAATGGCGCGTTGCCTATCTGAAAAAAAACTTTTTGAAATCCATTCTCCTTTAAAAAACAAAGTAGTTGTAACTTTAAACTTGTTAACTTTAAGTTGTAACTCAAAATAATTTTTGAAAAGTGTTCCACAATTTTCCGACAACCTCTATTTTTCTCAACCCTCTATTTATCTCTTACATTTATTTATTCTGATTTTAACAGCATTTTATTGAATTTTTTTAAAAAAATGTGCAAGGTTAAGTAACAACTTCAAAATAATTCTTCCAGCTTTTTGCATATTTGGAAAAGTGTTTAAAACGTCTGATACATAGTTACTTCTTTCGTATTTAGTTTTATTTTCCCGCGTATTGGATTTAAAAATGAACTTGAAATAATCATGGGAATACAATATTAATTATGATTTCTTCTCCCTTATTATCGTTCCATTAAACGGAAGTTGAAGATAGTAAGAATCAATGCTCACAAAAAATGATGACAATGAGTTGTTTCTTTCTAATCATATTATAGCGAAACCGAGCTATGGAAGTATCACCTTACACGAAAGAAGACTGCATGATTCCTTAATTTCTAAATATTAATCTTGGACAAATAATACTTATTTTTAATGTTTGTTTCAATTTATTTCTTATAATTCCCCTCATCATGAGGGATTAGACCTAATTTTTTTCCCAGAGTTGAATCAATAAATTAAAGAGAAAAAGAAACGCAACCAGATTCCGAAAGCAATCACATGCTTACCTGGTAAAATACGACGTTTTAATGAAATCTAAACCTAATTATAATCCTTATAGACATGTCCAATATAAAAAAAGTTAACTAATTATTTTTTAAAGAATAAAGTTTGTTGCAATGAAAAGTGTTTTTCTAGAAATTTCAAAAATATCACTTATTTCAGACATTCCACATTAAGCACTTTTTTCACTGTTAAATTTAAATTAACTTACGCTGTGCTCTCATTTTGTGGCAAACGGCTTCGGAACGTTTATGCTTGGAAAATTTTTCTTTCAAATTAATTTTAATGTCTTATAATCATCTTTACCCTATCTGTGTTTCTAAGAGCACTTTGAAAGAATAAATATGTTATTTTGGTGAAAAAGTATCCAACTCTGAAAAAGAAAATTTAGGGAAAGATAGATTTCCTGTCACATCGAGCTAAGATGAGATTTAAAAAAGCACTGCATGGCTATCGAAGGGTTTCAGCAGTGCGGTTCAGATTGCAATTTAGAGTGCTGAAGCGCGTAGAGGGTGCAATGGACTTGAAAATCTTTGAATATTTTTTTGAAAATGCAGATGATTATTTTTTACAGCTACTCGACATATATGCCCTAAAATGTGACTTTGGATCTTTATTCTCAAGTAGCCACCTTCGGCGACCAGCTTCTTCGCAGTGAATATAATTTCAATTGAACCTCTTGTGTATAATTTGACATTCACGATTCCCTCAACAAATTCATTTTAAATTGTAATAGTGGCCTTGCACCTGTTTGATTCATTGACTAGATGAACGTACCTAATGAAGTCAAGTAGCTGTCTGCTTCATATAACACCTAAGTGCACCCTGTCGGCGACAACTTCACTTTCTTGTTCCTCATGCAAAATACGCATTTGATTTCAACATTAAAATGGCTCGGCACATTTTATGTCCAGCAGCATGTTAATTGTATTAAAACCTACTAATAAAAAGAGTTGAAACAGCTTTCAGAGTAGTGGATGTATTTTCTAATATATACTAACTATCTTAAAGGACTTTGTTTACAGATTTCAGAGTAAAATTTATAATAAGAAGGAAATTAAATTCCTTAGCTTTCAACAGTGGAAGAGAGACACGCCATTAAATGCTTATTTTAACAATAGAAATGGTTCTAACTTCAATGCATCAATGGAAAGTATTGTTCTAAATTATGCCAAAAAATACTTTTAAAAAATTATTAGGATTAGAAAAAAATGTACGGCAAATTAATTGATATCGCTGAAAATGTAATTTTTTGCATTTTCAGATTGCATAAAAATTATTTGTGTTCTATACTATTTTCGGATGTTATTCAGAAAAAATCCCAAAATTTCGTATAGTCGTAGCTTCACATATGGAAAGGAACGGGTTCGAGAATCGGATGCACCGCTCCGTGATAAAGTTGGCTGTGCGTTTGTTCACTTTCGTGATGGAATTGAAGTTGAAAATCAGGTTAAGGGATGGACTGGGTACTGTGTTCATGATTGAAGTTGTAGCAATAAAAGAAGCGGTCGAATACATACGAGAGAACGGTATGAGGAATGTCAGAGTCATTTCTGACTCAAGATTCGGAAGGCTAATTAATTCAATTAAGGAAAGAATAAATGGTAACAATGACTTATATTGGGTAAATCCTCACCAGGGCATAAGAGGAAATGAGGAAGCTGATACACTAGCGAAAGAAGCGACACAGCATGAAGGAATTGACTATTTCTTCAGTAAATCTTGTCTCCAGATAAGAAACGAAGGTAAAATATAAATCCTTACAAAATGGCAAGAGAGATGGGGGAGTTTGAAGAATGGCAAATGGACTAGGGAATTTTTTGACAAAGTAAATTTCAATAGGGTCCTGGGAAATTTTTATGACAATCAGATTTATACAGCCCATGGAGTCTTCGGAACTTATCAGGAGAGGTTCTTTCACAAAAACCCAATTAGCGACTGTGGTGAAGAAAATGGAGCAGTGAAACATCTAATAATGAGATGCAAACGTTGGGAAAGTTATAGGTTAAGTTGGCCCAGAAATTCGGCTACTCTTGATATTTTTAAACTTATGCGAATAGCATCATTCAAGAAGGACGCTGCAAAAATAATTTAACTACAATTTGCTTCCATTTTCAAAGACCTGGACACTGATTAACTATTACACTTATGTTTTTAAAATTTTTTGTAATTTTGTGTTTATGCTATTAAGTTACATGGCCGTAATATAATATAACACTGCTTTATTTTTAAGGAAAAGAACACCAAAACACAGCAGCCAGTGGATTTTGTGTATCGATCAATGCCGACAAGTGTCGTCTTGCGCTGTGTACTGCGTGTGGAAGACTGCATATATTACTTTCAATTATAATTAACAATTTTTTCAAAACAATATAAATAATATTTTACTTTTACACGAATTTTCAATTCGATGTTCCCAATTGGGAACATTATGCTCGTGTTGTAATTTACCTTTAAACGCTGCTTTTCAAAATCGTTGCAAGTTCTTTTACTGTTTACCTGAATTTTACCTTATATTTTAGCACTATTGAATTTTAATGCTTTTATTTGGCATATCATATGTCTTTTAAATTATTGCTTCAGGTAGATTCCTTATAGGAATTCTACATATTGAATGGTTCGTATGACACGACTTCCGAAAATTTCTGCAGATTTTCACCGATCATGAGGCCTAGAACCCAAAACTACTCGTCGTTCAAACGTTTATAATAAACTTTTGGATGTGTATATATATATTTATATATATATAGTGACATCAACCATTATACAAAATGTTATATTTGTTCAATCAAAATAAGCAAAGCTTATAAAAAAGGCAATGCAAAAACTAAAAATTTATTAATTAAACAAAATTTAAATTATGATAAATAAAGGTGCTAAATGCATGCAAAGAGCGATTGCAAATAAAAAAATGCCTGGCATTTTTTTTAATGTTATTGTTTTTATGAATTGATAAAATCGACTGAAAAATGCTGAACTTCCCCATTGTCATCGAAATAATCGATGACGAGATTCTTTTCTCCAAAGGAGATTAGGAGTGGAGGTAAAGTGACGAGTTAAGTGACGGAGACCAATCAGTAAGCTTATCGTGAAGTGAGAGGTATCATCAGGGACGGAGGAGAAACAAATATAGCTCCTATGAAGAAAATTAAATGAGACTGAAATGTTCGCTCCTCTTGTTTGGAGTATGCAATTAAACCTATGAGGGGAGAGGAGAGCGCTCTGCAATAAGGAGCGTTACTTAGAGCACGATTGGGAATCGGAGAAGAGGTAGGGGAACAGCGCAAAAATTATTAACTGCTTGCTTATATACCCAGCGTTCTCGGAGTGCTCTCTAAATTATAAAAATTAGCTATTTAATTAACAGTCACGAAACCTTCAATAATATTTCAGCATTTGCGAGCAAAGTTTGAAGTACTTATAACAAAAGCCACTGTTATCACATATCAAATCAACTCTGGAGGAGTGCGTGGCGTGAGCTTCATATGCAAGAAATTAAGAATATATTTAATACGAGCACTCGAAGGAATGCCAACGCACATTGAAGTAAAAACATTTTATGAAAAGATATAAATATATTCTTTTTCATGTAAATAAATTTTTTAAATTAAATGTCACAATTTGTAAAATGATCTCACGGTCGACAAATTTCCGCTTCAATGTATCTACCCAGGGCACCAAAGAGCCAATCGGAGCACGAGGGTATTATTGCCGATCATTCTGGTATGTGGGACCCAGTTAGAATTTTGTCTGAGTTGACTATTCAGAGGACGGAGGACTTTCTTCCGGTTAGCCATTCACATGACATATTGTTTCGGAAATTCTGACTGCGAGCATAACCAAACATGGCTCTTGCGCCAATAAAATCCAACAACCAACAAATCAGCCAAGTCATCTATCGAAAACTGCCAAACATATTCAGTAACGGCATGCTCCTGCATGACAATGCCAGTCTCTGAACTCCCAGACCAAGTTAAGATTTGATACAGAACTTCATGTGGGGAGTGTGGCGCCATCCCCCGATATAGCTTCGATTTGGCTCCGAGAAATTACTTTTTTATTCACAATTGAAGGATCGCTGGCCAAGGTACAAGATTCTCTTCATACAAGAAAGAAGCTGCTAAGAAGTGGCTACCATGAGTAGGGATAAAATTTCTATCAAACCGAGATGAATAAATTAGTTCTCCGTTCCTTATAAATGCCAAAATAAATTTGACAATTGCATTCGAAGAACGATATTCTTGTATCCCATTTGCATTTGATACTACCTGTCACTAATTTTTCATTATTTTTGTAACTTTTTCTTAACACCCTGAATTAACTTGACTCGTTGTTTCATGTTTGTAAAGATTTAAGTTTTAAATCAATTTTTAACTCACTACTTCATGTGCACGAGATTTGAAATTTTACAGTTTTACACAACGCATTATTTTAGTATTTACAGAACATTATTATGACTCAATCTATTCATTAAATTAAACTAATAAATATAATTTCTAAAATCCATTTTTTATCAACCAACTTATCTTGTGCAAACTTGTTAAATCAAATATCACAGATTTTGCTTCCTTTCCAGCAAGTATTCTGCATATTATGCAGAATATTTTTGACGTTGGCTTTCTTTTGATCAAAATGTTATTTATATATCACTGCCTCTCGCCTGCAGAATCATATTTATTGAAGAAAATATAATATTTAATTTGCAACGAATATAAGGCAATCATTTTGTGACATTGTTAGGTTCATGAAAATTGTGTTGTGTAAATTCGTGTCACACGAAAGAATTGTTTCATAAAAAAGTAGAAAGCAAAACATAACATATTTGATACCAAGGAAAGCGCCTTTAATAAACTTGTTCCGAAAGCATCTACTTATTTCAAACAATGAGCGCATCATTACAATCTTTTTAGTCAACTTTTTTTCGTCACTACCTATAATTTCACTACCATTAAGAATGAACTTTTTCTGTTTGACAAGATATCTATCGGATCAATATCCAAGATCTTTAT
>BGPR01023014.1:0-24706 GCA_013235015.1 Araneus ventricosus | reverse complement strand
TGACTGAAACATGCATAAATACTGCTAAAAAACTAAATTATTTAAATATTTATATCGACGGAATTAAAAATGTTTCCTTTTTCAAAGGAAAGAGAAAAAAATAACTTTTCAACGTAAAGGGGAAGGCGTTTTTAAGCCGAATAAAAAATAAATATCTAATTCCAAAAATAATTATATCTTTTTCGGAAATGAAGATATTTTATGATATGATTATTATATTAATGAAAATTTTTTAAGAATTTTTTTAAAATTCCGTTGAAATAAATATTCAAATAATTTAATATCTTAGCAATATTTATGTATGTTTGAGTCCATTGCCATTTTGTTAATAAAAAATAAATATCAAATCCCAAAAATAATTATATATATTTCGGAAATGAAGATATTTTATGTGCAGAAAATTCGACATGAATACGAAAATACCCTCTCCAAGTTTCTATCTTTAAACAAAGGAAAATGTACGCAAGTAATTTTTTATCAAAATACCGATTGCGTGAAAAACATTTTCGTAAGATTTTGCTCAAAACATCATTCAAAACATTTTAATGCTATGTTTAAGTGTTGCTCCTCGTTCTAAAACACGAATATTCTATCATTAATCCGAACTTTGTATTGAATGAATTTGTATTGCGCCATATCGAATCTTTACGTTTGAGAGATCGTTATCTCTCTCGATTTGAACATTTTCTAGACCCATTGTAATTTAAAATCCATTAAAACAACGTTTCCTTATTGTGTTAGATTTTCCATTATACTTCTGTTAGATACTCTAATAAAATGTATCGGTTGGATAATCGATTAGTATATTATGCGAGTATATATTTCTTTACTCTAGAGATAAGTTTAATTAAAGGAATTACTTTCTATCACATTTAATTATATTGAAGAAGAAGGATACTTATCCAGTTATAGTCAAGTAATATGTACTCTGAAAATATGCAATAAATCGATTATGTCTCTCTCTACAGAAACCACTATAACTCGTTACATGTGAATGTTTTTATTGATAGTTAATAATGTTTGAGTTGTTCTTTGTTGAAATGAGCTTAACACATCAGGCAACTTGGCGAGAGTGGGTTCTGTGGCGCAAAGCTAGTTTTCGCCATATTGCGCCAAACACTAATTTATGACGAATCTGAAGATAAAAAATAATAAATTTGAAAATGTGTCAATTATTAAAATTATTCAGTTTGACAGGTGGTTTTTTTTAATAATCAAAAATGTTTGACGATTAGAATCTGGTAAATTTTGTTAACCTGTAAGTGATCACTTAAAAAACGGGTTATCGATTAATTCGTTTTCAGTATGTAAATTTCTTCTTGCTTCATACGGGCGCACACATAGGATGAAACATCAAAGGCCATGGTGATCCTGTTGCAGTCTCGGCTGTGAACTAGAAAGTCTCGAGTCGACTCGATTCCAACGAAGGTGTTGCAAGGTACAAGTTAAACCGCCCTGATGCACTTTAAGTGTGTAGAAGTCAAACGTCCATCCCTCTAGTTAAAGTGGATAAGTGACCTGACCATGGCTCAAAATCACGGGTCTTTTGTTGCTTCAGAACGGGATAATAAATTATTTAAAAGGAATCTTCGCATACAAGTTCAGTGGTAATGGATCTAATTATATTTTTCAGCACATCTAACCAAGTCCATGGGTCTTGTATCTACGATCACATGTTCCTCATTACCCCACTTGAAGTTTATGAGGGGTAAAGACCTAACACAGTTCCTCAGGGTAGGGCGGGAAAAAGTCTCCAAAATCATGTAACAAATAGGCCGATTCACTCTCTTGGCGATTTCGACGATTTTGATGAAATTTAGTACCAGATATGGCGCCAAGAAACTATCGCTAAAGTTGATTTATAGTTACAAACAGTATTGTTATACATAGGTTTCACTGTATTATTATTGTCCATTTGAAATTTATTTTACGCAGAATAGCAACAAAATGATAGTTGTTAAAATATTATTAAACGAAGAAAAAAACTTGAATGAAATAAAAATTTTATGAAGATGAATATATAGTCGACTGTCTTACTAATTTATAATTTAAATCGGTAAAATTTCAATACGATTGCTACGGATGTTGACAGAAGGAAGGTAATTGAATAGGCATGAATTTTCTGATTTATTATACGTTCTGAAGTGATATTAATCTTTATTTTAAGGGAACTGAAATGTTTCGTTCTATCAAAATCTCGATGTTTCATTTTATCTTCATAGAAGAGGGTACAATTAATCGATTCCGGAAATAAATAATATGCATAGATTCGAAAAATTCCGAAAGCTCATATCTAAAGAATTAAAAATCTTATGAAAAGGATTCCGGAAGCTCATAACTTAAGATTTAAAAGTGTAATTAAAAGGAAACAAACTAAATCGCATATTGTGCTGACTTCGGGGTGATTTTATATAAAATCGTTTCTTCTAAGCATACCTATTTGTGGTCATGTATTTGCAGATAATCGCATCAAAACACATTTTCGATTTTCTAGCAAAAAAACAAATACTTTGAGATGAAAGCATGCTTATATTGTTTTATAATGTAAACCTCATATTCTTGCTATTTGTGTTGTATTTTTATACGTTGGCTGCTAATCACGCACTTTGGCTCACGCTTCTGTTTCACATTTCCTATGTAATTAGATTACCCCTTCTTTACTATAGTTAGCCCATTAATTGCGGGTGTGGTTATAAATCATATATATAACAAAGTACTCGCAGATTTTTCTAAATTTTCCTTTCCCTCTCCATCACAAGGTTCTGATAAGAAAACGACCAGGCAACGTCGGGTAAGCTGCTAGTTCATTATATAGGCGAAGTGTTACACTATCTGTTGCTAAAGCGAGCTTAGCTTGCTTTGAATATAAGCCTGTTTCAGCTGCAATATATATATGAGGATGTGTTGCTTTTTGGAGAATTTTCAGTGGAAATTGTTGTGCATTTGTGTTTCGTTTAGGGAAAAACCTTCTGCAGTCAACCATACCACTGGAATCAATTCATTGGTAAAGCATATGGGTCGTTTTCCAAAAGTTTGGGAAAACAGCAAAGTAAAATTTTAAAAATTAAAAATGATCAAAAGCTCAATTTTTTTAGGCTAGAGGCTTTAAGATAGTTCCTTTTTTAGTATACAAATTATATTTGAGCTTAAAGTTTCTTACCACCAGAGATATTTAGCTTGAAAAATGAATATTTGAGCTTTGGTATCATGAGTGTTACTGGACAACATGACTGCATTTCTTAAATCACAAAACTGTTTATTATTCAAAAATTGTACCTTGTCCTTTGAAAATTTTACAAAAAGAAAAAGGGGATTTTATTAACTTTTAATAAAAATTCTAAATATTCATTGTCATGAGTGTTATCTTATAAATGTTTTCACTCTCAATTCTCATTATAAATTATTTGTGAAAATCACTTCTGGAGATTATAGTTAGTGATAATGTTTTATTTATAAATTTTTTTTTAAAATTCTAGGGAAGTTACAATAGAGATTTAAAATTATTTCATTGAATTTTAAAGTTTTTTCACTAGGTAACACTCATGACTAATAGTAACACTCTTGACAAGGTGGTGGGTAAAAAAATATAGCACACACTATGCTTTTTCAAATATATCAATTGAGTAAGGGAAATGGTAAAATACTCTGTTCGCTTTGATTACAATACCGGGATTAGGCAAACTACTAATTATTTGATGTAAATCTACATATGAAATGTCTTCCTCCATAAATCGAAACAGCTGGCAGTTTTCATCTGTTTCTCTAAAATAAGCTACCTTTAGCTCCCCCATCTTCGGTATCATATTGGTGACAAACTCCAACATATCGATAATTACTTTTGCTTCAGTAATCGCCAAAAACATTCAGAAGTACATAAACACCAGGTCGAACTTGAAGCTTATCTTTATAGAATCACAACCACTAGGTCCTGGATTGTTACTGAAATCAACAGAAGACGTTGAAGTGTCATCAGATTCACTGCTGTGGATTTTTTTCTTAGATCTCTTTTGCTTGCTCTCTTTTGAGTTAGTTTCTATCTAAACAACATTTTTCAATGGTGTGAGACATGTTCAAATTTTATTTTTTTACAGGAACATCACAATAAAGAAATTCCTCAGGTTTTATTGATACAACTTGATGAATAGAATGTGTACCTTGAACTGTTTTCAAATTGAGTGCACATTCTAAAAATAATCACAAACCTTCTCTTCAGGTACAAATAATAGTTTTATCTTCAAACCTTGATCTCATAACACATAAAACAATTTTTCAGCATCAGGTATATTGGTACCATGTGCAACAGTTTGATCTGCACATCTTTTTAATGTTGCCCCAATGCCATCCTTTCCATGGCCAGACTCAAAGAATGGCCATGTCCCCCATACGTAATTCAGATGTACATTTTAACAACTATATATTTAAATTTTAAAAAAGCATGATTTGTTACTTTTGTTTTTAGAATATATTTCACAATTCCATGGACATCAAACACAATTTCATCATGAATGTTACTTCTTAAAGGTAACACTCATGACAAAACTGTAGTTCATTGTTTTGTTCTAATAGAAATATTCATTATAATTGTACTCTGTCAGGCTTGATAAAAAAGTAATTCCCGAATCAGTTATACATTAAAAATATCATTTTATCTGATAATTTTCTGTAAAAAATGGAGTAACACTCATGATGCTGTATAAAAATACTCACTATTCTATGGGCATGGATTGGAAATCTTTCTTAGAATATTCTTTAAACTTCTTCAAAGTTAAATGCAAAGTGTTCTACAAGGTTCAAGTAGTAAAATATAAACAAAAATAACTTATATATAGTGGCACTACCTACTGTGAATAAACAAAACAAAAAAAAGTAACACTCATGATGCAGCTCAAGGACAGACATTTAAAGCTGAATATTTATATATGCAAATAAGGTTTTTGTTTTTTAAATACAATTTTTTGTTAGATAATTTGTTGCAGAATATGTCAACCTAATTTATTTATATAAATAATTTAAATTACTTTAAAAAATATATGCTGTTGTTGAAAAAAATGCAGTATGGACAGCAAAAAATCTCATTTTCCTGCTCTTCATTATTTTTTTCTTAATGTTAAGATCCTTGAGGAAGTTAAAGTTTTGAAACACCATGTTGAAAATAATTATATAAATAAGAGTGCCAATACATTTTCAGTTTTATTAAATCTTAAAATAGTTGTAAGACCTAGAAGAGCACGGACAGTGTTTTTCCAAACTTTTGGAAAACGACCCATATACCTAAGTAGAATGTTTTAACCTTCCAGCGGGCGCGCTTACGCAAATTTTACGACATCTCGTGCATCGTATTACATATATATAACCTGTTATTTTACAAAATAAATGCAATTTTTATTCATGTTATTTGCATTTATTTGCCTAATAGTAAACCGTAAACACAGCCCCCGACCTGCCAAAGCACACGGGTGAACACTGAATGACAGTCGTGCGATAGCGACAAGTACTGAGGTCGGGTCCTAATGGCCAACACAGCCTCGCGGCCCAACCCCTCCCGTAGGAGGTACGTATTATCACTGGCGGGGGGACTGCGCCCCCCATTCATGTGCCCCGAGGCGGGCGAGTTCCTTCATATACAAACCTGAGCAACTCATCCACACTTAGTGGTGCCCACTTCTATCGGGGGTGCCTAATAGTAAAAAAAAAAAAAAATTGCCTAATAGTAAACGAAGATATTATAATTAAAATTATACTTAAATATATAAAGTAACGATATAAATATGTAACAGGATGCACAATTCAATTATCTCTTGCAAACGCTCGCCCTCTGGAAGGTTAAATAACGCACAACAAAAGTATAGAACCCTTACTCTTCTTTCAATTCATGATCGTCGGCCACTTCATGTTTTAACCCACAAGGACACTGGTGGACATAAATATGCTTAAATACCATGGATTATTAATAGTATAAGATAAAATTGCCCTTTTGTGCATTTATTATATTCAATATTTCTCTACAATTTTGTATTATATGCAAACCGTACTGAACAAAACTTGCAGTTTGGGAGGAAATTTTCTTATAAATAGAGGATTTTTCATACATTTGCTTTGTTTCCAAATCGTGTATTTAAATCATATTTCCAGAATGCAATGTATAGTCCCAGAGGTACGAGAAGGACTAGTTGGGGGTACGCGAAATCAAAGTTACTAATGAAAAAAAAAAACGTAAGGAATTAAAAAGTTATTGAATTTTGTTTCCCAAGTTAATTCTTTCTATTTGAAAACTATACAACTTTAAAACTGATTATTACAGAGTGCAATTTTCAGACATCCTTGTAAGTTAATGCGAATTTATTACAACAAAAATTTCACATGTTTTGGCGTTGAAATAAAAGTATTATAAAGATGCAATAAGATGTAAAATAAAAAAATAAGTTCAGCAAATGTTAATTCGAGCCATTTTACACTTAAGCTGACATTAGCCCTTAACACTTATTGATAAAAACTTCTTAGTATAGAGGTATGGTTGATGTAGGGGGGGATATGACAGTAGGGGGTATGCGAAGATATGAAGATTAATCAAGGGTACGAGAGGGAATAAAGGTTAGGAACCTGTTTATAGCTCTTTAAGCCCCAACCGGTACGATTGTACGGCTTAGACATTAGCTTATATTTCTTCTTCCTGGTTAGTTGTACGCATTAAATCTTTAATCCCGAGGCAACTTTTTTCTTCTAACTTCTTTAAAACCGGGACTTTTTGGGAGGACACGGCATGAATTGTATTCTCCCTGCCTGGGTGGTCATTTTCCCCACCTCCATCCCTGCTATAACCTTCCCATAAAGTGAAAGGAAATGGGCTGTGGTTGGCAAGGATAATTGGACCCCCTACCACACTTATCTCCTAAGCGATATCAGGACCTCACCTCCCTCAAAAGAAACCAAATGCCTCATACCGGCCTTCCTCGCTGTTAAGGGGGGATTTTTAGACCGCCTCGGTCGGTATGAAAGGGTAAAATGCCAGAAGGATGCATGTTTCAAGAATCGCAACACATCTGTTTTTATCATTAGATTACAAATACCGTTTATTTTTGAGTTATAGTAAGCGTTTAATCCATTGATTAAAAAATACGTCCGGTCTGAATGGGGCATGTGGTCTGTCACAATTTTCGTATTATGAAACAATGTTATTATAATGTTATGATAGGCGCTGGATTGGGTGTATTAAATTTCAATGAAGTTCAGGATGTGAACAATAGGGTGGATCGCTCTTCTATGGAGAAAAAAAAAATATTAATCAAAACCTACCTATACGGAAAATATGTTCTATGGTATGGAGATTAAGAGAAAAATAAAATAAAAAATTAAATTTTAGGTTAAGAACCGCCGCAAAGGGGTTGAATTTTTGAAAAAAATGGAAAAATACCTAATTTTGATTATACGATTTTTTTTAAAACATTATTATTAATTAAAACCTACCTATGCGGAAAAGATGTTCTATGGTATGGATATTAAGAGAAAAATAATAAAACAATTTAAATTCTAAATTTAATATTACCGAAAGGGAGTTGAATTTTCAAAAAAAAAATGGAAAAATACTTAATTTTGATTATTGATTATACGATTTTATATTCAAAATAATTGTTTTGTTTTGCAATTTAAATAACCAAAAGTTATGATTACAGAGTAGTAAATACTAAGTAGTGAGCAGTATAATGTATATTATAATGTATATGACTCAGCTCCCCTCTCCCCACACCGTCGAATCAGTCCGGTTAAACCACTAGAGCAGTAGGCAATGACTTTACGTGCTTTCAGAACTCTTTGAAGGGCTAATGTGATTTCTGTCGTCAGCTAGCATTGATATCAAGACATTCTCTAGATGGCCAAAAAATCAATTTCTTTTAATAAATTGCATCCTTCAAACCATTCGACAAATAACGCGATAGAACGATTGATTGATACAAATGCTGTTCACCATAGATTACTGATGGCTTCGTTTTGATCTTGAATCACATAGGCGCATAGACTTTTACGATGAACGTCATTAATGTAAATAAAGCCTCGGATGGACTTTCGTCAGCTACATAGAGCCTGAGAATTCTGTTCCCTGTTGTAAGCCACCTCGAGTGGCAAACTTTTCCAGGATTTCTCTTCGTCAGACTTTCTCTTCAATGTCCGCAGTTTATGGCTTCACAAATTTCCATTAAGTACAGTTGATCAGTACTTAAGTTTTTGTTGTTAGTCACTTCACATAACGTGTTTTCTATTGGCGTGGATGAAACTACAGATGGCTTCTCGCATCCGGCCAACGATTTTCTTATTTCGCCAGTCAGGCTTCTGGGCCCAGTTGTGGTTTTATCCACGTGCGCGAAAAGATGACGCATTGGAAGCTCGTTGGCGTGTAACTGGCACACAAACCATTGTAGTGAACGATTCAGGATCAGTTCCATGTTACGTATAATACCTCCTTTGAAACCTGTGCTGACAGATGTTCCGTCACAACCAACTTTGTTACATCTATGTCATTGTCAACGCATGACAAAAAAACTGTATATGTTATTTCCAATAATTTGCGCTCTCCCGAAATTTACAGACACGTGGCCGATGCACTCAGAGCCAGGTTCTTTTACCAAGCTTATGTGTTCTTCTTTTATGACTTTTCTTCTGTTGTCTTCCATTGATAGAGTCCTGTCTTTTCACCCATCGAAGTATAAACCAAATTGGTCATGGTCATAAACTTTTATGACCTGAGACAAGAGAGTGGTTCTTGCTTTTGTTCTCCCACGCCGAATTTTATTTCTGTCAACAACGTTCAAAACATTGCTTTCTGAGATAATGCCCACATCTTGAAGAGCAGCGTACACGATGGCAAGCCCTGCTCGGTCGGAAATACCAAATCGGTCCAATGTTCTAACTGCAGCTAAAACTTTTTTCACTACAGGTAGTCCTGTGTGCACAAAACCGGCACCGTTGCTGTCATGGCATCAGGCACAGGGACACGGGGCGGCGTTCTGTCACTACAGGTATGACTGTGGGGAAGATTCCATGAAGTACCACTTCCGACTTATGGATGCGTGGGAGGATAAAGCAGGAGACAGAAAAAAGATGGGATTGCCTACTGCTCTAGTTGTTTAGCCGGACTGATTTGACGGTGTGGGAAGGGGGAGCTGAGTCATAAAATGTTGCAATGTACATTACACTACTCACTACTCATTAATCATCACTTTTGGTTATTTATATTGCAAAAAAAAACAATTATTTCGAATATAAAATCGTATAATCAATAATCAAAATTAAGTATTTTTCCATTTTTTTTTTTGAAAACTCAACCCCCTTCCTGTAGTATTAAATTTAGAATTTAAAATTTTTTTTATTATTTTTCTCTTAATCTCCATACCATAGAACATCTTTTCCGCATAAGTAGGTTTTGATTAATAATAATATTTTTTTTAAATCGTATAGTCAAAATTCAGTATTTTTCCATTTTTTTTTCAAAAATTCAACCCCCTTGCGGCAGTATTAAATTTTGAATTTAAATTTTTTTATTATTTTTCTCTTAATCTCCATACCATAGAACATCTTTTCCGCATAGGTAGGTTTTAATTAATAATAATTTTTTTTAAAAAATCGTATAATCAAAATTAGGTATTTTTCCATTTTTTTCAAAAATTCAACCCCCTTGCGGCGGTTCTTAACCTAAAATTTAATTTTTTATTTCATTTTTCCATTTATCTATATACCATAGAACATCTTTTCTGTATAGGTAGGATTTGAAATTCTGAGAAAAAAATTTTCGATCCACCCTAGTGAACAAACCGTTTAAAGAAATCTCCAACTAAGTTAATTTAGATCTGACGTAATGTTTAAGTCTTGTCACAAATGCCTAGAATATTTAACCTTCCAGCGGGCGCGCCTGCACAAATTTTACGACATATTGTGCATTGTATTACATAAATATATCGTGCTGTTTTACAAAAATAACTACAGCATTTATTTATGTAATCTATATTTATTAGCTTAATAGTAAGCAAAAATTTTATAAATAAAAATTGCACTTAAATTTATAAAAGAACGATATAAATATGTAATACGATGCCCAATGCAAGTATGTCTTGAAAACGCGCCCGCTGGGAGGTTTATGTAAATAAAGTTACAAATAGATTTCCTTGCATTTTATATTATGGCCTGAGCGTCTGTGTTGAACGAGATTGTTTCATCAAAATAGATTAGCCCTAAAGAAACCTTTTCTTTTACTCTTTTATAGAAGTTATTTTTTTGTTGTCGTTCTTGTCTAGATTGTCGCAAAACATTTTTTGTTAAAAGTGTCACGTTTCCGAAAGATAGTTATCTGACTGCATTTCATTAATTTGGACAATTTTATTTGAAATTTAATTAGTACAGTAAAAAATTCTTCATATGAATGATCAAACAGAAGAAATATCTGCTTTCACCATTGAATGTGTAGCTTTCGATAAATAAAAAAAATGTCAATTCTTTTCTATTCGGCGAAAATAAGTATTTGTGAGAAAACATCTTTTCGGTTTTTATGAATTTGTTTTCTTCATACATCAGAAGTAATCAACAAAATTTAAAATTATTAATTCACTAAAATTAATATTCCAAACAATTTCGAATTTTGAATATTTTTGCGACTTTTTATTTTGATTTTTTCAGTCCTCAATGAAATATTATTAAATAAATGTTGAAGTCGAAGGCGGATTTATTTTAGAGAGAGCTTATATGATTTTGCTGCAGTTCTTCTAATCCTACTTGGTCTAGCATATCTAGCCAATGAGACAAAGACACAAGCTAACTGGGAATTATGGTGTCTTCTACTGGTCAATGCGATCTCGGGTACTTCATCTAAAAGTCTGACTTAGATCCCATGAATGGGGATATAGTGCTTTGTTAGGGATTTTCAGGGGGAAATTTCATTTGAAGGAGAACCAGGAAACGCTTCAGCAAGCAACCTAATCTTTGCCAGAAAATGGTTGTTAAAGCGCTCATTGGTTAATCAGTTTTTTAATAGTTGCTCGCAACAGTTAGAGGATAGAACCCATAACCTAATTACTTCGATTTATGCTCCTCAGCCATGCCTTTGCCCACTACCCAGGTAGCACAACATGTTGCACGATATTGTACAATATTGTTCGATATCATATAATATTATATGTTATTTTGCAATATTATACGATATTGCGAATATTGTGTAATATCGTACAATGTTGTTCAATATCTTTGTGCTACTGGGGTAGCCATTAGTGGGCATAAGACTCTTGTCAGAAAGTTTTATTCACCAGTTCATTAATTTAAATTGTTGTATTCCCTTAAAGATCACTTCCTTTCTGATTAATTATAACTGGTTCAATAAAATTAATCTTCATTACGGAAACCTCTATTTTTCAATCAAGATCATGGGAAAGTAGTATGTATATCCCTTTGTTTTTATCGAGAAATACACAAACTGAGTTCTGATTCAAAATAATAAGAGAAAAATAAAATTATTTGATTCGTAAGTTATATTATTTCTCTTTTTAAGCTTAAAAATCAGAGGAGCTTCCAGAAAGTATAAAAAATATACAAGCATCACAGTTGTTTGATCTTCTCAAAAATCAGAAAACAAGAACTAAGCGAACGAAAAATGAAAATTCTCAAAGGACATTAGATTTCAAAACAAACAAGGAATATCATATACGATTGAGGCCTCAAATTCTTTCAGCTTTCATTTTTAGTGATATAATTCCAGAATATATCAAAAAGAAGTCTGTTTTTCACCGAGACGCCAGCTTTGGGAGTCTTTTTTAAATCAAATAAAATTGTTATGGTGCCTTTTTTGTGAATCTTTTCTATTTTATTTCAAGATGCATAGTTAATTCTGTAAGAAAAATTCCGAAATGAAATTTCCGAAGCTATGTCCCCTTTTTAATCTGAGATTTACGCATCATATTGGCATATTTTTCTGCTTAAATAAAAAACAAATATGTCCCTGAATGTTGTAAAAATCAGAATTGAATATTTACGTGATTCATACGAAAACAATGAATGTTTGTTGAAAGTATATAATCAGATTTAAGTAATTTTTTCAGGAAATTTAATGAAAATATTTTTTTTACACTGCTTCTAAAAATTAAGTATCATCAGTCGTTTTCCTCATAATTCTGCGATTTGTTCTTTCATTCGAATTGGAATTTTCATACAGTTTTTTAAAAACACTCTTCTATCATTTATAAGTAGAATACCTTTCGTTTCCTTCAATTAAAAAGGGATTGAACAAAAAAATAATAAATGTCCCGGTAAACTTTATAAAGGTATCACAGAGTACAAAGATTTAAAATAATTGAAAGAAAAAACAAACAAGTAATATAAAAAAATATTTTAATTATAATAAGTCAATTCCTACTTAGGCCAAAAAGAAAAATTTTCTTTGAGAAATTTTTTTCTCCCATATAAAACTAAAATTAATTAATTAAATTTAATTAATGAATTAATATTTGAAACTGTATTAACATCAAGTGTCATCCACTACAAGTTTAAAAAATGTATTTGAACTTCAGTGGATGAATAAAAAGTATTTTATTAACGATTGAAAATTTGAACAAGATATATATATATATATAGGGAGAGTGTGAACTAATAGTAGGAATTGAAGAAAAAGACATTAAAATGTAGCAAAATTAACGGCATGTGCTTAAAATAAGCCAAGTAAAAAAAGAATCCATCTGGAAAAACGTCATCGGAGGCCTATTAACTATTGCTTTCTTACTTACTGCAGTATTACAAAGTACGATATTACTTGATCACTTTCAAGTCACGGATTTTGAAAAAAATCTAATGCTAAAACTACAGTCTTCTGACCTGTCACTGACAAAGTAGGAAATCTTGAGCAGAACAGAAAATTGGAAACTAATTCTATTTGCTAAAAGCCTCCTAGACATCAGACAGAGTCGATAGCACCTACATGCTGAAGTAAATAAATCATTTCACCATAATCTAACCTGAATTTCAAAAATTACTCCAACGTGGGCTTCTTTAGGATACAAAATGTACTTTTATTGCATTTAATAAATTTTTGTCGAAAGGACTCTAACATCATAGCCCAAAACCATAAAGCAGATCTTCAGAAACAGTAAAACAGATGTGCAGACACATAAATAAATTTTATATTATAGATTGTCAAATATATACGAAATTATCTTCACAGCGCAAATCAAAAGTTATCACCTCCCTCTCTTCTAACATTTGTTTACTTCTACTTTATAAGACGGTTAACTATGATTGAATTGTATAGATGACTGCATTAAAAAAAATTGTGACTTTTAAATCATAATTTTCAGTAATTTTCTGAATATAATCATACATTTTTTCTTTAATGTAGGAGACGGATGAATATATACAATGCAGTACTCTTTTACTTATGTCAAAGAAACTATTGATGTTATGCTATGATGATTTCCCAATATTCTTTTGAATCCATTTCGAATAGTTCTTAGCCCTTGAAAAAGTGAACTAGAATGGGTTCCTTTTGTTTTTTGCTTTTCGTTACCTTCGAATTACTCTAGGATTGCTTTTATTACCTTCCTTTTTTTAATTTTGGCTATATTTGTATGATCTTTATTATCTGTCTATTGATGTTAACAATATATTTCTCCAGAGAGGCAGGTTAAAATAAATAATTTAATAATTTTTCTAAACAGAGAAGTAAGCAATGTCTCCCCATTATGTCATGCCCTGATAGCACAATGATGTTGAAAAACATTTTTTAAAGATATTGTTCAATATTTGCAATTTTGCCGTATGTTGTAAATAACTTTTAATACTTGTGTAGAGTTTTGAGTTCAGCTTAGTATCCAAACATGTAGAAGTATTGATCGCATCCGTACACAGAGTCGTTATGACTGAAGTTCGCCTATTGGGAAAGCCCTAGAGCCGGTACTAGGTTTCGAACGAAAAAAAATTTCATTGGTACATATTCTTAAATCAATCAACATTTGCGGTCGTTTTATAAGCCACATTTTTCCTATTCTTCGTTACGATAACAGCCCTGCGTTTATCAAGCTTTTCCAGTTGAGAAACATTCAAATCCACGTTTATCCACGTGCGTGGAGATTACATCCAAGAAACAATTTTCAGATACTAAACGTCGATACCATCTTTATGGTAACTGTAAGAAGATAAGATCAAAGTTATGTTGGGGCTGTTGTTTTAGTTTTTCATGCAATAGTCGATCACTGGCACTTGCTGTACCTATCGGATGATTTTAATTGCACCCTCTGGTTTCAAATTGTTACCAAAGTCTATAACTGACAGAAGAACTTAATTTCAACTATCTGATTACATCTTCTTGGCTTTGACCTGTCTCTAAACTTCCTGTTCAATCTTGTCAACTCCTCCTCTCGAGAATATTTTGAAGCCTTTGTGAGGATGTGAGTATTCCGAATGTTTTAATTCAGCATCACATCACTTAGACTTACTCTCAAACATGTGTTTTCATCCCTTTATAGTTCTCTGGTATATGTACTTACCACCTACGAAAGATTTTTCTAATGACTCAAAAAAGTATTGTAAAACTATAAATAGGATAATTGGATGCTTAGCATTCGATTGAGCTACAATAATAACACAAAAACACTATTTCTATAGTTTAATTGTAACTAAATTCAAAAGTGGTAAGTATATTTACCACTGCCCGTTCACGTCGTGAGTGTTTTCGTAACGACATCAAGTTCCAGAGATTGCCATTAAAATTTCAACTCACAGAATTTTTTTCAGAAATAAAACAAAGTCGTATTGTGTTCCTTATGTATAATATATTCTTAAATTTAATTATCAGTATTTGTTATTGAATTTATTTTATTTAAATTCAACTTTCAATTTTAAAACTTAATAAAAACTGTTGATGCAGTTGGATTTTCGTTAAATTCGAGATCTTCCTGTTAATGATCTTATGCATATTTCGACTTCGATTCGGTGTGATTATTATTTAAATTCTGTAGTTTGTGATTTTTTAGTTTCTTTCTCAGCATAAAAAGTGGTTAAGATGATATTATTAAAATAGTATTAGGTTGCAACAGTTTTATTTTTATGCAACGTAGCGCTCCACAGAGCCATCCAATAAAATAGAAAATGAACTTCGAAATTTAATTTAATTAAACATTTAATTTCAATTCTACGAAACTTCATGATCTCTTACTAAAAAACTTGCAGAAAATTGTTTTAAATTACCTACAACTAAGTGGTAAATATACTTACCAGTGAACATTCTGAGATATTTTTGCCCTTTAACGCTCAGTGGTACGCTTACCACTTTAAGTTTCCCATAAATGATTTATGGTAAGTATATTTACCACCCCTTATTTCATAAGTTATTTGGTAAATCAGCAAATCTTCGGTTTTTTTGTATTTACAACATCATTTTACCATAGTATAACCCCACATTTTTTTTATTGGGAGATGCCCTTCAGTTATGCCTTATAAAGTGTTATGCTACTTTCACATCATTGATTCTGAATGACTGCAGGTAAAGTGTTTATCATAAGTCAGTTTATATCAAGCCTCAGTGACAAAGAGTCTCATAGATTTCCTACTGTTCGGATTTTTTTGAACAAGTTGTTACGATTTATCTACGAGAATTTTATTTATAATTTGTCAATAATTTGTATTGATAATTTTTAGAGACAAATGTTGTTACTATAAATAAGTCAATGTATTGTATACTATGGTATCTTTTATGTTTTTAGTTGCCAATATGAAGGAATCATAAAAAAATATTTTCGTTATATAAAATTCTTATTCTAACTTTTGTATAAGAACGCCCATGGTATTAGATGTTTAGTTACACTCGTTCTGGAGAGTATTCCATAAAAACTTTTCCCCATGTGCTTCCCTTCCATAGATCTATTTATTCCTACATTTGGATTTTCCAAATACGATGAAATCTGACTATACGTGTAAGAAAATATGCATTTACTACACATATATATTGATACCATCATCTGGTGTCCGCCATCAAAAATTCAATATACGTTTGTTTATATATAGAGAGATGGATATTTATAGACAATATATATATATATATATATATATATTATATATATATATATAAATTGTGTAGGTGTATACAGTGTATTTTGTAGAAGAGATGTGTAGCATAGCACCTGTATGTCGTATGAAATCGAATCTAAGCTTGTTTCACACGAGAAAGTAGTTGATTTTTCGAAGCAGGAAAAGAAGCAGTTTAATCCAGACAATTCCTGCTATATCTCCGAAGATGTAATAAATATCATTGTACTTCTTGAATAATGCCGCTATAAGTCATAATAATTGCTCATATTATTATTTATAACGGTAATGTCTTAACGTTAGGAGTCATTTTGGGCACTTACAATCTAGGTTTTTAAATCATTTATGCGACGTGTACAAATAGCGCTTCTAACTAATAGATACAAATATTCCATCCAAAATTATTATTATGCCCCTTCATATACGCGTTATTTAACAATGAGAATCTCAGCAATTTCTCCTCCAAATACGATTCAAATCCAAAGTGTCCTTTCATTAATACGAGAAATGCTATAGTAAAAATATTTTAGAAGAGATACGCCATTACATTGAAAATAAGTGTTATTTTTATCAAACCGTACGTTGAGGAGAAAAGAAGTCCGGGAACCTTTTTTCAAAAATTACAATTATTTTTCTGAATGAAAATCAAATATGTATGCCATTTTGAAGAAAATTGTAAAAATTTGAGGATTTGTTTACTCTTGGAAGGATGTAATGTTTATACCGATTGTTTTCGAGTTTACGAAGATTCAGAACAAGTTAATACCATAGAAAATTCACTGCTTCATTAGAGAAAGGAGAATCCTACGTCAAAAAATCAATAATTTACCATTTTCAATTCATAAATCAGTTCATAAAATGAATTGGGCTAATAGCGACTTTATGACTCAATGGGCAGTATGTTAAACATGACGCTAGATGATAATAGTTACCCTGATTGAGACTGAAATGAGTCAAAGCCAAAGAAATTGAAATTGTCATAAAAAATCATTGGTTTTCCTGCGTTAAAATTAAATTTAGAGTGCACTTGATTTTAAAATGAATTAAATTTCGATGTTCTTTCTATTAGATAAATTTAAGAATCTACCATAAAGTCTAACTACAATTGAATGGATACGATTAATAAGTAATTTGATACTGCAAGTTATTATATATCCTCAAAAAATCACCTTTTTCAGATCTGTAAATATTTTCATTTTAAATATACACTATATGCCCAAAAGTATCCGAACACTTTCAGATTTTCACATTTTTTAGAATTTCTTCGGAAAAATTTAACTGACTGCCTTTAAACTTGAATATAAACTTGAACACTTGTAATATTTGTAACGAATAAAAAAATATATGTGTAGAATTATTAAAATATTATAAAAAAGAAATTAATTAGATAAAAAAAATCGCTTGGCCATAAAAGAAATATATTTAAAAATATCGTTTGGCCGTAAAATTATAACAATATGTAACATGTTAATAAACATGTAAATATTATAATTAAAGTAATAATTTTTTTGTTATTTATAATTTAAGTTATGCACGTAATTGATAAGTGTTCATGGGTATTCAGCAAATTCTAACCACAATATAATTCAATATAACTATTCAATGATATAAGTTTAGAAAATATCAATTTGTGTACAACCCCTCATCTTTTAGCTTCTCTTCGATAGGAGCTAAAATTCTGCTCGTTGTAATGCCGATATCTTTCTGAATACTAATGATATTGAATTGAATTTTTTATATAAGTTGTCCTATTTATCTGGCTTTAAAGTTGTGAAAGAAAAATTACGCCATGTTTTGCGCATGCGCAGTAAAACATTTACTAAAAATGCTCATACTTCCTGTAATATTGAAAAGAGAATTTTCAATTTCTTATAAAATGCTTCTTTAACATATTGTCATTTTTTCTGTAAGTTTTGTATAATATAACAGAAAACTCTGCATGTTATAATCGAAAAACAGGCGAAAATTTGGGATTTTTTTAAGAAAACCTTTATATCTTCCCAAATATTTTTGTTGAGTTTACGAAAATTCTTGTAAATATTACGTACATTAAACATTACCATTTCTAAAAATTTCATTTTGTTATCAGTATTCTGTGAAGCGGGGTGGGCCAAAACAGTTTTTGTCTTCCTCAGTTTGTAGACGACCTAAGGATGTTTTAGAAGATAATTTTTCAGATCATGAAAGTTTCAGTGAACATGATATGAAGTCGGAAGATTACGGAGATTTTGGAAATGAAGAAGTGAATAACTTAGAATGGTTTTCAAAAAAAGATGGCTTACAGTAGAGGGAAACAAAATTTAGGCAGAATATTCGTTGTCATAATATTGTGTCGCGCTTACCTGCAACAAAAGGACCAGCGAAAGATGTGACGAGCCCTGTGATGAGTTGGGAGTTATTCATCAACGATATAACGATACAGTTAATTGTAGAGCGCACAAATATATTTATCTAGAAATGCGTATCAAACTTTTCACATGAAAGCGATGCACGAAAACCAGACCCTCTAGAAATCCGTTATTTTTTAGTGGATAATAATGGAGTAGATTTGATTTGTGTTCAGCAATGTATTCTTTATGTCTAAAAGTCAAAAGCGTTATTTTTCCAACTAAAAACATGATTTTTTTTAACAGCGCAGGGTTGAATTTCAGTTTGGGGCCATTCTATGACCTCCGCGTGCCTTAGCGTTTGCTAAGGGGGCACGCGTTCTGTCGAATTAACAGTAAAACGTTATATTTGTGGAATTGGGGTATCGAATCTTGAACACTCCCAAATCGAGACTTCGGTGCCCAAACCGAGACTTCACCACTTCTACCTGAGACTCTAAACGAAATTCGTCAAAAAGATAATATAAGGCACTCCATCGATCTTCTAAACATGTTGATACACGGATTTTCCCTAATCATTGTAAAATTTCCTGTAAAGAAACTCTTTCCAACCATGCTATAGGTAAATAATTTGTTTTCTTTAATGTTTTTTCTTATGTTCGCGCATCAATGTATTGCTTGGGGCTTTAGATTGTTATACAAAAAATATCGTTTTAATGTCCTCAAGTACCTATTAATCCCTGGACATACGATTTTATTTGACCTCCTAAATAGATGCCACCACCCATTTGGGATATTTTTTATTATTTTAATCTATTTAAGATGGTAAAGGATACTTGAGGCATTTAAGCATGTCCAGGTCATTTTTGTATTTAAAATAATTGTTACGTTAACTTAAATTCGGATTTAAATAACAAAAATTCTGTAATTCGATGCGCGAGTCGGAGACGTCATTGTATGTTAAGGGGTTAAAATTCGTTTGATTATTTTTGAAGCACCCTGTATTGAAATTGTTTCATACAAAAATTCATTGTCTTACGAGTAACCGATTCATTTCAGAAAATTTAATTATATGACAGATTTATATAATTTAAAAATAAAATAATTTATTCTATAAACCAAAATATTCCGCTCTGATGATGAAATTTCACACTTATATGGTACGCATTTGCACGAAATGAAATGTTTCATTTTACAGATTAAATACATTTCATTCTTCAAAGTTCAGCAGAGTTATTTCAGGAAACTTTTCACTTCGAAATTATCTCCGATGAGAAAGGAATGCGTACGAATTTCTCTACCTCTACCAGGAGAGCGAGAAAGAAGTTGTTTCAAAACTTTCGCAAAGAGAGAGAAAGAGAAGCGATTGCTTTAATTCTCCAAAAACTCATTCAAAAGTTAATGACTCTTTACTCAAAGAGGACTGAAAATGAAAAACTTGACTGTGCCGCTGAGAACAAAGGACAGTTCGAGATAAAAGAGGAGCGCTTAAAAAATCAATTAAAATTGGAACGAAATGACAAAGTACTGTTAGGAGCTGATAAAACAAAAAGCAACTGAGGGGAAAAAAAGGGAAAATTCTCTTCTGTGTGCCTGGGCAGATTAATGAGAGCAAAAATATTTAAGTTAGTTGAGGATAAAAACAGATAAATGAATAAGGTTTTTTGAGACTTTGAAATTAAATGCTTTGTCTGAGCAAATATTTTTTCCCCAACAGTTAGGGATATTTTTTTCTTTGTTTCGGCACATTGTACAATCATTAGTTAACGCCATTGCTCTTATTTGTTAGGTAATGATATTTATTTATCTACGTTGTTCTGTGTTTGAAACACAGTGTATTTTGTTTTACTTTCTTTTTTTCTAGGATGCTTTTCGATTTGGTTAATAAAGCATAATCGAGGGATTTTAGTTTTTCTTCTCTTATATTCAGTTACTAGAACTAATTTTATCTATGCAAACTATTTTTAAGCAATCTGTTTCTGAAACTAAAAGATAAAAGTCTTATTTTAAACTGCAGTTTTAAAAATCTATACAGAAATATTAAATAAAATTGGCTCCATATTTTCTAGTTTAATTTTTTGGATTTTTATTTGAACAATTAAATTCCGCACATGTCTGATTTTTCATTTTGTCCTGTACAAAATTTGCATTTTTTTTTTTTCAGCCGCACTGAAAGCGATCCTTTAAGCTCATTTAATATAAGCCTCACACTGAACCAAAAATGTGACTTTTTGCCCTTTTCCCCACTTGAAATTGGTTTTTCAACTAATTCATTTCTGAATACAGCAAGGGATTGGAGAAAAAAACCGACTGTAGGCTGTCTCTGCGAAACGTCCGCTGGGATTGAGGGACGTAGACTTACTTACCTTACTCAACTGTGACTTCTTGTGACTAAAGTAGCTATATGTGACTATTAACTCTATAATCTATAGTGACTACTAGTCTAGTGTGACGATGTGACTCTATGTAAAATTCTACCTGATTTTCACAAAATTCGCAACTCGACTGTGACTAAATCGTAATTACAAGTACTAAAATTATTTTTGCAAACTTTAATGTCTACCTTTTTCTGTTAAATGAAGCTACAACCAACTCTCTATGTTATTTGGTTGCGGAACTATAATCGTTTAAATTTAGCACGAAATTCGCTGTAAATCAACAATTCTTGAGTAACATTTCGCGCTATCAATGAATGAATTGCCTTAGTCTGTGTGCGCGCGCATCGGTCGCTGTGACGTCATCAAAATGTTTCCTGATTTTCACCAATTTTGCAGTTCGACTGTGACTAAACAGTAATTTCGAACTATAAAATTCTTTTTGCAATCTTCCACGTCTATCATTCTCTGTTCAATGAATTTAAAACCAACTCCCTATGTTATTTGGTTGCGGAGCTATAAACTTTTAACTTTAGCTCGAAAAGCGTCATAAATTTTTCCTTTCCCGACTCAACATTAGACCACTATTGAGAGACGCAAGTCTACGTCAAAAAATATTAAAAGTGTAATAAAATTATCAATGCAATACTTAAAATTCAAAAAGATTGCTTAATATTTAAATATATAAATGCAACACCTAAAATACAAATAACCTTATGAATCTTAGTACCGAGTTACAAAACTTTAAAAATGCACAAACGATTTTAAAATGGCCCATCAGATAGCCTAGAATGATTTCAACTAATAATAATTTTAATAAAATTTTTCGTCCTGTGCAATAATCAATGTATTGTATGCGGCACTGGTAAAATCCTAAATATATATTCCAAATCGAAATACAGGGGCATTCAAAAGTTCGGAGAAGCTTTAAAAATCTATAATTGGCACTCGTATAAGTGTGGAAAGAAGCGTTTTATACAGAATGGATGAAAATAAAACGTAATTTTTTTTACCACTGTTTATTTAACCCTCTGAGAGCACAATTATTTTGAGCTTCTAGCTGTCAGTTTCGAAAACTTAGCTTTTAAAGCGAATGAACCACTCTTTTTTGTATTTAATTATATCTCTGGAATCTTCAGAATAATTCATCCATGATTTTTTAAAGAAAATATGCATATAAATATGAGCCATCTGCTTTTGAACTGAACATGAAGAACATGAAAGACCTTTGCGCCACTAGGAGGGTTAATAGAACAGTTTACGATTCAAACCACTAGGTAATTCTGCAGCTATTAGAAGTATGCGTCACATAGTTTAATACAACGGCCAAAGAAACTGTTACAATACAGATTTACCGCATTTGTTTATCTTTAAGCACCATATCTGTTGGTATGACACAGTTGAGCAACAGAAAATGTTGCTGAATGCCGTGAAATGTTGCATCTCATCAAACAGCTAAGCTCGGGTAGAAAGAGACGCAGTGAAAGTGTTTAAAGCCGTTACTCCAATTAATGTCAGAACTATGCCATGACAATGATACTGTATTATTGCCTTGGACATAATACGCCTCTGACAACTGCAAATATTTTACTCTCAATTACGTTAAATTCATTTATGTAAACCTCAACCTGAACCGAAAATGTGACTTTTTGCCTGTTACCAATATTGAAATTAGTTTTCATATTAGTTCTTTTCTAAAAACAGAAAGGGATTGGGAAAAATATTTGAAATGCAATACAATTATTAATATAATACTTTAAATGTGATGAACAAAATGAATTAACATATGATTGCAATAACTTAAATACAATACACTAATGAATCTGAATTTAGAGTTATAAAATTTTAAAAATACACCATTTTTTAAAGTTATTAATCATAATGATTTCGACCTAGGAAGATTTCCACTCATCATAATTTTAATGCAGATTTAAACTTGCATTTGTATCCGGTACTGGTAAAATCATAGATGTATTTCAAATCGAAATACAGGGGGATTCAAAAGTCCGGAGCAACTTTATATATCTAGAAATGGCACCCGAATCAGGCCGGAAAGATGCGTTTTATATAGAAAGGATGAAAATGAAGTTATATTTTAACACGAAATCACAATTTATGATTAGCTTAGTTTATAATTTGAATACCTGGTTGTTCTACAGCTGTCACAACTATACGAGGCGTAGTTTAAAACAACGATCACAGTAACTGCTGCTCACAAATGTTCAGTCTTACGTCCTCTGTTCGGAAGCCCTGTTATCCGACGAGGCATAGCACTCTTTGCTGCATAAACCAACATTTCTGATGGTATGATGCTGATGGCAAGATAAATGTTGCTTAATGCCATGAAAAAATATTGCGTCTTGTCAGATAGCTCTGCTCCCGAAAACAGGGGGTGCGTTGAACATTTGTAAGAAATTATTCAAATTAATTGTCTCAACGCGTTAGCGGCCAGCGTCCTATTTATAGGAGAGTTAAATTTCATTTCTGTATCTAAACTGATCGCATTCCAGTGCTTTTTTCACTTCGACTAAAAAGTCAATATGAATTCCCCAACTCCTAAACAGGTTTCAACTGGTATATACTAAACAGAGCCCGATCTTTAACCAAATTTTAAAGGAAAGGTTCGTCATTTTGATTTTTTTCTCTTTGTTAAATTTTCAAGTCAATGTAAGGATTATTGTTTTGATATCTTACTACATTTAAAAAGTTTTTTAATATATATATCTATAAAATGTTTTTTTATATTTTTATGACAAAAGCAAATAAACGCTCCCCCCAAATTATTTTAATTAAATTTTCTGAAATCTATGCTTTAAATTAAATTAGGATTTAACGGGTAATCGGTATTGTTCTTGCAACTGCGAAACCATCTGGAAGTTTGAATTGTAAATTATGCTACAAATAAATTATGTGCAAATGATAAAAGAACCCGGTATCATTTCAATCCATTCTGTACAAATTTAACCCTTTCGCGTTCATTGATTTCGCAGTGAAACCACACGCTGAGCATTTTTTTACTGCACATGGGCGAAACGTAGCGTAATTTTCTTTCATAACTTAAGAGCCAAATGCCAACTTATATAAAAATTCCAGTTCATTAGTATTAACAAAGATGTCTGCATTGCAAGAGCTAAATTTCTTTTGATCTCTAAGGGAAACAAAATGATGAGGGTTCCTGCACAAATTGATATTTTTTAAAATTGAGTCTTCGAAAGTAATATTGAATTTTATAAAGGCTGAATATCCTGAATACTCACGTATACTTATAAATTAAATACAGATTTTAAATTGCATTTCGATGATAACTTATTCGGAGGAAAAATAGCCCGTTACCGTTCATTGGTTTTACTGTGAAACCACAAATTTCTTTAAAATAAAAAATGCTAAATTTTATTTCTTTTACATATTTATGAACAGCTACATGTCTAATTCTCATTTTTGAAATAAATTTGGCAATTTTCACAGCGAAACATGTAGTGAACTTTTAAGGATTAACGGGTAATCTATAAGATGTATTGTTCTTGCAACTGCGAAAGTATCTGGAGGTTTGTATTGTAAATTATGTTACAATAAATTATGAGCTAATGATAAAAGAATCCGGTATCAATTCGACCCTTTCTGTATAAACGACATCTTTTTTTCGCGAATTATAGATTTTTGAATATTCAACGGATTTCGTAATCAATCTGTGCTTAGCAGTCAAGTCTAATAATCCACTTCATGATTTTCTTAGAAACAATAATAAAAATCGTTACTGAAAAATTGAGGATCACAACTATGTCTATTTGATTGTAAATATATGTAAAGATGCTACATAAAAACAAATTTTGAAGTTGTTGAATCATTAATTAAGGCAAGTCTTAGATATCATTAAATCGTCGTCAAAGAAAGTAGATTTTTAAGATGCAAAGCTTTAGACTTAAATTAAATTTCAAAAAGTTTTGGACAAATTTTCGA